>CM068836.1:49834385-49984385 GCA_028554795.2 Sinohyriopsis cumingii | reverse complement strand
AAATTTTTTGTTACATATTAACATGAAGTCATATGACAAAACAAATTATTTCCAATCCCAATAGCAATATTTCTGCAGCACAACTGATTTTTACATAGAGAGATGATAATTCTACCAATATTTTTTCGAAACAATATTTTACCTCTAAATTTGAAATCTTTTGTTTAGAATCGATATTAACAGTATGTATCTTTTGTTATCAGCCATGACGTCAGTATTAAAATCATTTTATATCATAATGTTCATATTTAGTGTTTTTAAAATACTCTTAAGTACGGGTGGTGGGGTGGTCAATTTTTTGGTAAATAGGTGGGTGGCACATTTATCTGGATCTTTACGGTTTTAACATATTGAGGTAGAGAAAGGAAAATCTAGGTCATTATTTTTGTTATCCACTGAATACATTTTTCTCATGAAATCTTTTATGCAAAGATAAGCTATCGGTTCGGTTTTTACATTTTTAAAATTTCGCATTAGTCCAGAAAAGACAATTCTCTTACTATTTTGTAATATTTAAAAACTTGATTAAGGCACTTTTAACAATATCGCTTCATCTCAATTTAATTTTTTTGCTGCTTGGCTCTACAACATAACACCATAAAATCCAATTTTAACAATGCCGATAAAGCCGCTTCATTCAACTGAGGAAAGACATTTGAAGTTAGGGAATTGTTTAATATGCACATTATCTGTGGCATGTGAGATATTGTCTGTTCCATGTTTTAGCATCTGTTGCACGTTTTTATCATAGCCTTTACCATAATTGACCTTCATACAAGATAGATGCTATTTCCTACACATTTAATATTATGGCAGTAATTTAATCATAAAACTGGAAATTATTTAAATTTGTATATACTGGAATCGATGACAAATGAAGTTAATAAGTTTATGTAATGCACGATAACTGAAATTAAAATGGTTCGATGTTATAACTATACTTTACATATCTTCTAAAATAGGCAAGAGGTGTTTCTTTGTTTTGTTTGTTTATTTTTTTGTTTTTGAATTCTTGCCAGTATACTAATAATCTTCCCATGACACGTATCAAAATTATGCAAATGGCTAGATAAAAATATAATCCTGATTTAAAAATAGCTTAGGACTATACAAACCTCTACATGTTCTGGAGCAATCGAGAAAGCGCATGTCACTCAAAACAGATCTCACATTATTTTTGGAGAAAAAAAACAACACAGCATTAACTCCGTTTTAAAACGACATAGTTGGAAAAATCATAATTGACACCTCATACTTATCATGTTCATAGTTTTAGTGACGCGTTGATTATTCCTAATTAAACGGCTTTCGTTATATTATTGCATGCTAAATAATAAGATTAACATCGTAGTGTCATATACCATTAACATATTAAATTTAAAACACTTTTCATCAGCATGGACCTTCTCGTGTTGCCTCCAATACAGTAATAATACACCCACACTTCAAAATGTTTTTCATATGCCTTCCACATCCATTATGATTACAACTACAAAATAGTTTGCTCCTATTATTTTCGAAACAATATCAGTTTCCTCCCATTCTCTTAAATTTAATTATTTTCATGCAGTTATATATTCGGATTAAGATAAGAGTAATGGATACTACTAGGGACGGGTTTGTATCGCAACCTAATCAGAAGCGTTGGGACGATTATAATTATCTGTCTTTTTAGTATTATGATTTTCTATAGAACCCGGTTTTTCAACTGTAATATCCAGTTACAAGAACTATGTCCAAATCTATATTCCCCTTATCTTAAAGCTTTAATTTCTTTTCACACTTCATCATAGTTATCAGCACTAGATTAGTCCATAAATTATGTTTCTCAGCCTTTTGTATTTCTAGCCGGTTTATGTATCTGTATGAAATTTCAACTGAAATCAAACTAAACATTGATCGTATCGGATATATGCATGTACAGTAATCATGATAAACTGTATACTGGGAGCAGTTATTCTTTTTTTTTATGGATTTCGAAAATAATTAAATGAATTATCATTTTCAAGTATCATGATATTATTAACGGAGACGTTGTTGTCATTTTGATCTCCCCACATCCACCCACACAAAACACCTAATTTGTATCCAAAGAATACTCTACCAAAACTAATCCACTTTTAGAGTACAAAACCGACAATCAGCGATGACCGCTCTACTAAAACTAATCCACGTTTAGGGCACAAAACTGACTATCAGATACTAGTCCACTTTTGGGGTACAAAACTGACTATCAGATACTAGTCCACTTTTGGGGTACAAAACTGACGATCAGATACTAGTCCACTTTTGGGGCACAAAACTGACTATCAGATACTAGTCCACTTTTGGGGTACAAAACTGACTATCAGATACTAGTCCACTTTTGGGGTACAAAACTGACGATCAGATACTAGTCCACTTTTGGGGTACAAAACTGACAATTAGATACTAGTCCGCTTTGGGGCACAAAACTGACGACTAGATACTACTCCGCTTTTGGGGTACAAAACTGACGACTAGATACTACTCCGCTTTTGGGGTACAAAATTGACGATCAGATACTAGTCCGCTTTTGGGGTACAAAACTGACGACTAGATACTGCTCCGCTTTTGGGGTACAAAACTGACGATTAGATACTACTCCACTTTTGGGGTACAAAACTGACGATCAGATACTACTCCACTTTTGGGGTACAAAACTGACGATCAGATACTAGTCCACTTTTGGGGTACAAAACTGACTATCAGATACTAGTCCACTTTTGGGGCACAAAACTGACTATCAGATACTAGTCCACTTTTGGGGTACAAAACTGACTACCAGATACTAGTCCACTTTTGGGGTACAAAACTGACGATCAGATACTAGTCCACTTTTGGGGTACAAAACTGACAATTAGATACTAGTCCGCTTTGGGGCACAAAACTGACGACTAGATACTACTCCGCTTTTGGGGTACAAAACTGACGACTAGATACTACTCCGCTTTTGGGGTACAAACTGACGATTAGATACTACTCCGCTTTTGGGGTACAAAATTGACGATCAGATACTAGTCCGCTTTTGGGGTACAAAACTGACGATCAGATACTAGTCCGCTTTTGGGGTACAAAACTGACGACTAGATACTGCTCCGCTTTTGGGGTACAAAACTGACGATTAGATACTACTCCACTTTTGGGGTACAAAACTGACGATCAGATACTAGTCCAATTTTGGGGTACAAAACTGACGATTAGATACTAGTCCACTTTTGGGGTACAAAACTGACGATTAGATACTAGTCCAACTTTGGGGTACAAAACTGACGATCAGATACTAGTCCACTTTTGGGGTACAAAACTGACGATCAGATACTACTCCGCTTTTGGGGTACAAAACTGGCGATCAGATACTAGTCCAATTTTGGGCTACAAAACTGACACTCATGCTACGCCTCTATGGTGAAATTTGCTTTCAGCCAAATGTTTGGGCCTATTAATTAGTTCAAACGTGTTCGTCGAGTTGATCAATATTGAAAACGTAGCTGATAAGGCAAATCAAGGACAGTAACGCTTTCCTCAAAATTGTTTTCGTAATCTTAGGAAAATATGGAACCGTTACGTATTCAAAACCTTGTGTTATAACTATTCTTGCATGTAAAAAATTTCATTAGGTCACGTGGGTCAAAGCCTGAATCAGCCATATAAGTTTTAATTTATGTCATGTTTTCTCCCGTAACTTCTGCATGGTTTAAAATGGTTCGATATTTGCATCCATTGAAGTTGTAACATTAGATACCTCCAAATAAGATATAACTGAGATCTTATATTTTATGCTAAGAACGGTCAATAGAGATACCCCCTACTATGCAAGAGTCTCGATATTTAAGGCCAATCATGAAGATTTCATCGACCTTAACATTGCCATTAGAGGTATTTCCATATAAGCAATACGTGCCGTTATCCTAGTTATCAGATTTTGAAAATATTAAGTTACAATCTTATTCTTCTGTCACCAGTAATTAAGTCATTTGATGAAAAATATTAGACTTACTTAATTGCTCAATCATACAGTTTATAATACTGTACAAATGAGTTAACGACAATGTGTCAAAAGATTTTATGATATTGATATTTGTACATTTCAGCACTTCATAAATGCAGGATTTTTTTCTGTTGTGAATATTCTTAATTCATGTTAGGTAACATAAAGTTTAGTGACAAAATTACGTATTAAAATTCACAGTTCGTATATAACACCATTTCTTGACAGTTCGTTGGGTGTAATATATTTTCAAATTGTCATTATTCTATTTTAAAAGATAATGGCTGTGCATATTTTAGTGAATCTGTTTGACTGGTCCTCGATATCAAATTAATATATATATATATATATATATATATATATATATATATATATATATATATATATATATATATATATATATATATATATATATATATATATATATATATATATATATATATATATATATATATATATATATTGCGATGACACAACTAATCAATCGTCGTTCAGTAGTCAGTAACACATACATGAATACATATATATCCGTCAACCGTGAAATATAAAGTATGGCTTTTGAACTGTTAGCTGATAACTGTATGGTTTCTTGCTTAAAATATTAATGTTTTGGTGACATTTTGATACTAACAGACAATTCGTTGATTCTAGAGTGTCAATTTTTTAACAGTTGATTGTTCTTTCATTTGTTCACCTAGTTGTACTAAATGGGAAATGTTGCATACTTTTTCCCTTTATATTTGAAGAACTGTAATTTTAATGGCACTATATACATAATATTTTGTTGACGTGCCTTTAAGTAACATGCATACATACATACATACATACATACATACATACATACACAAACACACACACACGCACGCACGCGCACACACACACACAAACACGTACGTACGTACGTACATACATGCATGCATACATACATACATACATACGTACATATGATTGCAGTTTACCAGCTAGATAGCCTTAAATTAATTGTGTGAATTATTGTCTCTCGGTTCACCTATTAATTTTTTATATATATTAGAATAACTCACGGTATATTCAGGTGCTCGTAGATAAAACTATTCAACGTAAGTATAGGTTGTATTGTGTAGCCTACTTTGTTCGTCTAATGTTGAAAATTCCTATTTTACCTTCCTCCATTTATCTCTCTGTTGTTAGTAAATTTAAAAAATAGAATAGAGGATATTGATCGCTGATCACGCAATCTATGCCAGAATCTTGAGCAAACGAAAACAGCAGTTTTTAGGGGGTTGGGGTCGTTAAAGACAATGATACACCGTGATTTATTAACCGAGTATTTTGCAAATATTTCTTGTATTATACGCCGATGATTTTTAAGAATTAGGCTTACTGATTGATCATATTGACAATAATGTGATAAATCTTGTTCCGTACAGCTCATATACAATAATCCGATCTGTCCAACACTAAGACTGGCTT
This sequence comes from Sinohyriopsis cumingii, assembly GCA_028554795.2. Classification (NCBI taxonomy): domain Eukaryota; kingdom Metazoa; phylum Mollusca; class Bivalvia; order Unionida; family Unionidae; genus Sinohyriopsis; species Sinohyriopsis cumingii. The sequence continues at coordinate 49,978,924 of CM068836.1, read as the reverse complement.
CTCGCCTATAGTCCGCAATATCTAAGCCTCGGAAAATTGTATTTATCACTTTCAACTTAATTTTTAATTGCTTCCGATCGTTTGGTCAATTTTTCAGCATCAACATTACATTGAACTCAAACTCTGTCGATTCACCCAATCTCGAGTAATGTTTAGACTATAAAGAAATGACGATTATATGCACCTGGAGGAAAGTGTATACATCAATCTTACGATTGTAAACACCTGGAAGAAAGTGTCCACACGATTGTAAACACCTGGAGGAAAGTGTATATTTCAATCTTACGAATAGATACAACTGAAGGAATGTGTTCACGTCAATCTGACGATTGTAAACAGCTGAACGAATGTGTCCAAGTCAATCTGACGATTGTATACACCTGTATGAAAGTGACCACGTCAGTCGGATGATTTTATACGTTCAGAAAAAAGTGTACATATCACTCCGAGTATAACAGTAATGAAAAAGAAAGTTGTTAAATTTAAAGCAAAATGTCAATATACATATGCATCATTCAAAGAATTTATATGGCTTCAAACATATTTATATAGATCTACGAACACATTACTCTCTATAGTCCACATAGCGGGACTCCATAAACCTTTTAAAAAGTAAAAGTACGTGTCAGAAGTAGTGATTAGGTGGGAAAATAGACACAAGATGTAAAATTTGTCAAACAGGCTATGAGGTTTAAGAAGAAAAAAAAACAACCTGGAAAATATGCGTGCTCCGGGCTTACAACACCAATGATGGGTATAAATCACGTAGTTTATACTCTGTGCCAGACAGCAATGTGTCAGTTTTCTAAATCTCACTCTTGCAAAAGCCCTAGTGGTGCCGTTATTTGGGCGGTGGAACGATGGTGTATGTATACGAGGCGGGTTGAATGGCGATATTCAATTACCAACAATGATGATAACGTCCAAACATTTATCTTTGATGATTTGATTCTTTTTCATGCTCACCGCTCCGGTGGCCTAGTGGTTAGAACGTCCGCCTCGGATGCGGGAGGTCGTGGGTTCGATCCCCGACCGAGTCAAACCAAAGACTTACAAAAATTGTACTAACAGCTGCCTCGCTTGGCGCTCAGCATTAAGAGGTTAGTGTTAGGACTGGTCGGCCTGGTGTCAGGATAAATGTGACTGGGTGGGACATCACGCTACATGTCTGCGGCATGATGCCCCATCACTATAAACTGCCACATTGCAGACATCGTGGCGATATAACTGAAAAAGTGTTAAAGCTACGTTTAAAATCCAAATCACGTCACATCACATCCTTTTCATGCTCAATAATGTCTCATCATGTCCAAGCCAGTGCGATAATCAAAGTGCGTAACCTTTTGTTCTCTGTCACCGCATGGATTTCCGTGAAATATAATCCAGATCAAAACAAATACGCTGATGGTATCGGCTATATTTATGTAGAAATGTCAAGAAACGAGAGCCTGTGTCAACTTATAAGGTATATATTTGTAGAATACGGGTCTCGAAGATGAAACTAGTTCAAATAAATAACTATTTACAGTATAATGCAATAAATAAATAAATAAATAAATAAATAAATAAATAAATAAATAAATAAATAAATAAATGTGACTTGAAAAAGCAGTGTTGTCAAGTATCATCATTGTTTCTCTTCAGCAAAAGTTTCAATGGCGATTTACTGAAGTCATTCGGCTTATGATGATGATTTATATTACTACTCCTACTGTTGCTGCTACTACTACAACTACTACTATTAATAATACAGTAATAATAATAATAATAATAATAATAATAATATTAATATTATTATTATTATTATTATTATTATTATTGAATTTCGCAAAGTATATCGTTTTATTCAACAACGTTTTTCTGTTTGAGTTTTGCTTGTTTGTCTGTTACTATTAGCGCTCTCAAATAATTTTTTTTCGTTAAGATATATAAAATCCCGGATTACCAGACCACAAATATAGTTGGGGTTCCATCATTACCGGACAGACATTATGCAAGTTTATAACCTTTCCGACCATGAGAATAATTTTAGTTTATGTCCTGAACAGACTTTTAGATATTTGTGTGAAAATTAAAGTATTTATTTAATTTGATATACAAGTTTATCTAGTGTTGAGATCCAGATTATATAGACTGCTTGCTGATCGGTCTGAATGGTCTTGTCGTCGAGGTTCGAATCCAGATCCTCCGCATCAGATCAGTTCAGCAAATATCACCAATACTCCCAGGACGAGCATTCCTTCGTCGACTCATTAGTCTCATAATGGGAGTTTCACGTGCCAACACCACATGCGACTCAACAGAGAAGTAAAATCTGATTTGGTTTTGTGGAGTCGGTTTCATCAGCATTTCATTGGTCGCTCTTTCTTCTTCTCAGATCGCTGGTTGAACTCGGACACACTGAATCTCTTCACTGGTACTGCTAGTGATGTGGGCTACGGGGCTGTTTTGGGCTCTAGATGGTTTCCTGGGGTTTGGAATGAGGAGTGGAAAGAGAAAAATATTACTCTACTTCAACTTTGCCCTGTGGCCATTGCTATTCAAATATGGAGGCCTTTGCTTGCTAACAATTGTAACATATCCATACTGATAACATGGCCTTAGTTCATATCATCAATAATTAATCGTGCAGGGAATCTGACAATATGTATTTGATTCGGCGACTGGTCCTCGCCTGCCTCCACTACAATATTTTGTTCCGTGCTCGTCAGGTCCCTGGTTTTCAAAATGATTTAGCGGATGCTCTTTCTCGCCAACAGGTGCATAGATTACTCCAGCTCTCACCTCGTGCAGAGGAAATCCCAGAACAGGTCTCGGAACTACCGACATTAGCAGACTGGAGTAATATTGTCCATGCTAGTAAAAAGTGCTCTTTCTCCATCTTCGGCAGAAGCTTACAGACGCAGTTGGAAATATTACATTGATTTTTCAACCGCTTTAAAACTCCACAGCACTTTCCCGGTTTCAAATACCAATTTGGCACTTTTAATCTCGTATCTTTTTTGAAAAACACTATCCACCATCACCTATATCTACCTACGTCTCGGCTATTGGCTATGTGCACGAACTAAAAATCTCCCTGATCCAACCAGTTGATTTCTTATTCAAAACCTCCTGCAAACGCTTCATAAACATTTACTGCACACAGATGCCTGACTATCAAATAACAAATGTATCCTACAAAAACTCGTTCTAGTCCTGCCGACATTTACCCTACAATGTTTTTCGTACGGATCTATTTAAGTCTATGTTTCTTCTTGCATTTCATCCATTTCTGCGGAAGGGGGAAATGACCGTTAGACAGACTGGTTGCAGCAATCCAAACTTGCTTCAGTTCTCTCAGGTTCGGATCAGTGACGATGGTTTAGTTGTACAGTTTACACATTACAAACACTCCAAGGGTACCCTTTTTCGCCTAAGTGACTTGCCCCCAAAAAGTATAAGACCAGTGCCCTGTCCACGCGTTGCGTCAATATTTACAACTGCGGGGTTGTCAGGTGGGACCACTCTTCCTTACCTCTGGTGGGTTGCCCATAACTAGGCAAGAGTTCAAACACGCCCAACGCACATCGCTCCTGAAACGCGGTTTTAATCCTCAATTATTCAAGACTCGTAGTTTTAGGATTGGGGCAGCCACATAGGGTGCTAAGCAGGGTCTCTCATGCAGTCTTATTCGGGTCTTGGGTAGGTGTAGGTCAGATGCCTTTAAGAAATATATACGCCTGAGCGATATAATTTCCAGTTTGTAATTTAGTGTTGACTTCCGTTGTTGTACACGTCATCATGTCACTTTCTACTGCCTTGTTCTGCTTTCCATTTCTTCTTTTCCCAGGTGTCGTGGGTGCACAGACCGATAGAGCCATCCACATCATACGGGCACTGCACTTATATGGGTTCATTGAAGAGCACTTCACTTCACATGGGTTCATTGAAGGTGTGACCATCTTGCAACGCATTCTTTCACTGGCGTTATGCGACATGTAACACACCCTTTTAGCTATATGAGGCGCACAGTTCAGCATTATCAGATTATTATGCTTTATTTTCCTTCCATGTTTGTTTGCTTTGCTTGATTGCTGCAGGTATACCGCCTTTTTTCTTTTTTCCATTTTGAGCTACACAGAGAGCGCTGGATGTGTCTGGCCATCTATGTGTGGTAGCGGTCGTAGCCCAAAATTTCAAGCACTTGAACTTCATTATGTATGTAAAGTAAAGCTAATGGATGCATGAAGTGTGCATGGAGATGTTATGCCGTTATAGCAGTAACTTTGATATGCATTTGTATACCTTTTGACTTGAATTATGTTTTATTTCTATATATAATTTATACTGAACAACATAGAGTGTGATTTGTATTCCCTAACGCTAAACTTGGACATCGCTCACCTTGCAGTGTCATTCTTTAGTCAATTAGCTGTCTCCTCAGTCTTGCTGTCCCTAGGGCCATAAACAAACATCTGGCCATAAAGTATTTATTTAATTTATTATACAAGTATATCTAGTGTTGAGATCCAGATTCTAAAGACTGCTCGCTGATCGGCCTGAATGGTCTTGTCGTCTAGGTTCGAATCCAGATCCTCCGCATGTTCAGCAAATGCCATCAATACAAAAGTCAGTCAGGCCCACGTCTAAGACTCAAAGTACAATACCTTTCAATGGTACGAATGCATGTGATGCAGAAGACGTGAATTCAAATTTTAAAACTGGCTAGTTTTTATTTTGTACCTGGTACAGAACTAAACAGTAATGACGAGGGACATCTAACGAATCATGCATAATTTTTTTTGCTTGCCATGCATAGAAATTTCTGCTCAATATTGCATTTAAATTTATTCAATCGAAATTTTCCCCTGCAATTTTTAATGCAAGTTTTTTTTTAATCTAAGTTCATCACATTACTCTAGATGACAGATAGAAAATTGTTTGTGCATTTCAGATTAAAGTTTTATAATTTAAGGTCTCGCCATGTGAGTAAACGGCGAAGTATGTATGAATTTGCGCACATAATAACTCAAACAGAAAGGCAGATTCTCACCAATCTATGAAAAACTAGCATTTATCTATTTTAACCCCAAATTGACTTTCTGGAGATTACAGTACACATTATATATGTAAACTTAGTCAAATATTATGATTTTAACATAAAGGGAGACAACAGGAAATCATATCAGAAGGTCTTCTTGGTTGGAGGGAAAGTTCTTAACAACTTTTCTGCTTTTGCCTGCCATGTTCACAATAAAAGTTTAATTGTTTTGTTTCTTTTTATCAAATACATAACACACTTGTCTGCCACTTCTGTTTTCTTCTCAGATTGGAGTTTTACAACGTTTGACAAAGTGCGCTAACTTCAAATGCGTCTGATATTTTTGTGTGTGTTCCTAGCTCTATTATATTTTCAAACGACTGTTTAGATAGCTGTTTACTTATTTATTATATTTTAGTATTCTAAAGAATGACGTGTTCTTGGTTTCTACAACAACTATCACAATCCTAGTTAGAACGCTTCTGAGGAAAAAATCTCGAATGTAATTTAGCCGCCATTTTAAAGTTAAGGTTTGTTAAAATTTGTTTCCTAACTAGAATTATGGTTTTCGATGAAGAAAATAGGACGGAAAAATGGTCGTCTCCTGTCTTGTGCAAGCTATGTAAGTGCTGAGTGAAAATGGACCTAAGAGTACCACCCACTGCCTACAACTAATTTCGTCAACCCGTTCTTACCTGTTAAGGTGACTCAAACCTGAGCATGTAATCAAATTTAATTTACTTGAATTTGTATGACGTGCATGCGATATAAATGATAGGCTTCGGGGATTCTTTCTTTTCTCCCCTTAATTAAACATTCTTTAGCTCATACAATTCCGATAATTTGAAAAGAAATCTTAATGCTGTGACTAAAATATTGTTTACTCCGACTACTTGCCATATCAAGGCCAAGTCTTCAAGCGTAAAGTTTAAGTCTGTTATCTTTAGTATGTAATCTATCCAGCTATATGGCTGGAAGCTTGATCGATCGATCTATCTATCTATCTATCTATCTATCTATCTATCTATCTATCTATCTGCATATCTGTCTGTCTGTGTATATATGTAGTTGTGTATGTATGTAGTTATGTATGTAAGTTTTGTTTCTATGTATGTATGTATGTATGTATGTATGTATGTATGCATGTAGGTAGGTAGGTAGGTAGATAGGTAGACAGGTAGGTAGGTAAGTAGGTAGGTAGGGAGATTGGTAGGTAGTTAATAACTGTAGGGTATAACAACATATCAGCACAATACTTGCAGTATGGTGCCTATTAAAAAGTTGTAAAATTATTAATATAAAGAACTGGCAACTAAGCTAAAAAGATAAAGTCTTTTAAAGCAATCCAAAACGTTAATATTGTTCTTGTTGTATGATTTAAAGCCATTTTTCAGCACCAGATAGGCTATTCATGGCGGCCAGTATAACTGGTGGAGGAAGAACCCTAGAAAACCCCGGGAAGAACCATCGACCCACGAGAAGCTACTGGCAAGCTTTCTCACGTACCCACGTTAGCCGAGTCTGAGACTCGAACCCACGCAGACAGAGGTGAGATGAAATTGAAATTGATTATTGGTGACTTTAAATAACAAGAACAGAACATGGACTACATCTAAATCAAACAAACAAGTTGATTATAAATGAGTATTGCTTCCATCAAATTATTAAATTATGTGTATTGACGTGCCAAATCCCTTGTATATCTTGCCGAGTTTGGGGGGGGGGGGGGCTATGCCTGTTGAGAATATTTCATTTACAATCCTATAACTTTGTCCAGGTGTCATTTAAATATAGATGAGCTATTATCGTTACTACGTCATTGAAGCATAAGTGTCAGACCAATAAAATTACATACGCATGAGTAAACATTTATAGGTATACGTATTGATCTCGCAAGACTCAGAACTATACAAAACACAAAGAACTTGAAAGTCTTACAATACAGTGTCACTTTTGCAACACAACAGGACAAGTAGGTGCTCATTCTTACGTATACATTTTGAGTTCAGTTTATATAATCTAGTTGAGAACCAAAACGATTTGACACGTAAATATAATATGATTCATATGAAAACATAAATATGAGAAAAATTAAAGTAAATATGATAAGCTTAATACACACGATCATGATTTAACAATATACACGTGACGTCCATAGGGATTTATTTTCTCTTGCAAGTTTACCAAAATGTTGTTCTGTTCAAATGTTCAGCTATTAAAAGTGTTTATTAAAATTCGGATACATTGTTATTATTATTATTATTATTATTATTATTATTATTATTATTAATTTTCAATGTATACATCTTGGGGTGAGGTGGCTTTTGCTTTTTTTTAAATAAAAATTTCGGCCCACAATGGAAGAACTAAGTATAACCATTATATCAGTTGGAAAAACACCCATCTTCAGGTAAAAGAATAAGTACTATCTGATTGGAAACAAAATCCTGGAATCCCCTCATCAAAAATTAAATGGTCGGTCTCTAAAATCAACGTTCGTCATGTCAGGTTTAATTTGGCATAACTGTAAATGCTTTTCTGATGCTACTGGGAGTCAATAATGAATCATTGTGAAACGATACGATGTAAATCACGAGTCGCACGGCTTGTTTACGGCTTTTTCGTGAAATAGATCCAGTTAGTGTTGCATTACATTAAAATGTACAATACACTAGTTTGATGCATTGTTGACCAGTCTCTTATTTCTGTCTTTAAACTTTAATCCGCCCTGTTAAGATTTATAGTTAAACGTATACACAGAATTATAACGAAAATATAAAGTTACACGTAAGTGGTGGCAATAAATTTACATTACAAAACATACATAAAGAAATAGAGGCAACTAATCTTTTTCACCATTACCCTATGAGGATTGGTTTCAGGCCAATTCTGCAATCTCGACAGCCACCCACCCACCTACCCACCTACCCACCCGTCTGTCTGTCTGCCTCTCTCTCTCTCTTGGCAGAGAGGAGATCCTTCTGAAGGAAAGTGGCTTAACTAAGCAATTCCCTATGGATCAGTAAGTTGAATTAAAAGTTAAGGTGGTTCATCCAAATATGTTCATGATTAACAACTCGAATAAGACAATGGAAACAATTTCAACTACAATTACTGATTTATTTTTTAAACTCATTCTAAGTACATAGGTCAGGTTGTTATCTGGAATTGTTTCAAGAGTTTTGTAAGTACGGATGCTTAAGCTTTTACCCTTAATTTATGGTACAGTTAATGCATGTTCTTCTGGTATAGACATATAACATAGAAAAGAAATAAGCATTTACACATGGTCATATCTCCGTAATTTTACAAATGGTCATTAAAAGTTTTGACCTAAGGAACAAATAAAATGAGCTGTATTGGATAACATCAAGGGACACACGTCAACGCATGGTGAAGTACAAATTATGTACATTTTAGGTGGTTAAATCAAGTGAACGCATTGTCTTCTCTTATCATATTGTGCCACAAAGATGTTTAAATACTAGGAATGGTTCTGTGTATTATCTCTATCCATGGAACTTGGATATGTATTTTAAGTGGAAATTTTATATTCAGTCTAATTGTACCTTTCCCACATTAGGTGCTATATATCTGTGGAAACCTGGAGAGCCTGGAAACGCTTCAGTTAAAGAACACGAATAGCCCTCTCGCACATCACGAAATAGTATGAGAAATAACCACTTTCTTTTGTCAGTTTCAGTTAAAGAACACGAATAGCCGTCGCGCGCATCACGAAATAGTATGAGAAATAACCACTTTCTTTTGTCAGTTTCAGTTAAAGAACACGAATAGCCGTCGCGCGCATCACGAATTAGTATGAGAAATAACCACTTTCTGTTGTCAGTTTCAGTTAAAGAACACGAAAAGCCGTCTCGCGCATCACGAAATAGTATGAGAAATAACCACTTTCTTTTGTCAGTTTCAGTTAAAGAACATGAATAGCCGTCGCGCGCATCACGAAATAGTATGAGAAATAACCACTTTCTGTTGTCAGTTTCAGTTAAAGAACACGAAAGGCCGTCTCGCGCATCACGAAATAGTATGAGAAATAACCACTTTCTGTTGTCAGTTTCAGTTAAAGAACACGAAAAGCCGTCTCGCGCATCACGAAATAGTATGAGAAATAACCACTTTCTTTTGTCAGTTTCAGCGGTAATTTTGTCGTACTATCGATTTACTGTGTTCCAACTATAGATTCTTCCATGTGCAATTATCTCCCATTTCTGAAAGTACGATTTTTGTGAAACGTTCAACGTTTTTTCTAAGGTAATGCTAAAGTTGCCGGTGGAGATTATTCCATATTTACATGCACAGGTTAGTGTAGGTGCCACTACTGTTTCTTTTCAGCTTCATGGATGTGAATGGATTGGGACCATAACAAATGGGTCCCTTGAGTTGTCAGAGCATAACAGAAGTTTCTTGTTTTTTGTTAAAACTCCATTGTTTTATGAATTGATGGTCGGTTACAATTTTCCATGTTGATTTGCCGATTTTCTTGTTGTGAAATTGTATCCTCCAGTTTTGAGATATACTCGATTTAATGATTTTGTCTTATCACTAGAGATTACTGTGCATGATTATTTTCGAAAATTATATTCATTTTTCTATATACTGGCAAAGCAATATACATTTTACAAGCATAGTTCGTAAAATGACACGAAACAATTAAGATCATCGCCAAACGTGGATCAGCTACATTTCAGTACAAAAAATTGGAACCAGCGTTGCTCTTTACAGGTTTAATAAACAATTCATTCGCGAATATAAGGCATAAAGATTCTTCCACCCACCTAACGTACATACGATTTCATCGGAAGCAGATTATACATTTTACGCATATTTCAATGAAGTCGTCATTAAAGCGGAATCCAAATAGTTGTTTTTAAAATTAGATTTGTTTTCTTTAATTATTTCTGTGAACATAACTTGTTATATATCTTTAAGAAATAAATATATTTTCATATCCCTATCTACTGTGCGAACCTTACCCAATTCTAGTTTGCAAGATATATTTTATTTTTTAATCCGCTGCATACTTTTTTAATCCAAGTATTTTTAATGCCAAGTATCATTTTGTTTCGTTAAAAGTTTGAGATATCTTCTTGACGCTTCAACTTTCAAATGTGACACCTTTGTCTAGAACTTTATCTTCAGAGTCCCCAAAACTGATGCCAATACTATAGACAATCACACTTCTACATAAATAAACTTCACACTATCAGCTTATTGTTTTGATTTGGATTAGATTTCATGCTAATACCTAAATACGACAGCCTATATAATGCTAATACTTTTAATTTACACATTGTTGTTGAAGTTTCATGACATTTATGTGCATCAAAAGCAATTAGCGTTATATGATAGGCCCATAAATGACTGTGTTCCGAACTTTTTGAAAAAATAATTCATAACAGATAAAAGACTTTTAGACACCGGCATAGTTCTTGTAATCTGATATTTTTGAAGATACTTTTGTATGAATAAATCTGAGTTCCGACTCTGTAGCTGAAATTGATTTTAAAAAAACGCATATAAAAACCAACAAAACAAACACCTGTCCCCAAAAATACATACTACGTAAGCAACAGTTGAAACACGTAAAGGCTCTTGTGACAAAATTTTACAATGATAAAGTTAATCAATGTTGAGCAGGTCCATTTTCCCTGCACATAATTGAAGCTCAACTACCTTTAAATTCACTTCCGGTACATACTAGCAACCCTTTTTTTTCATTAGTGCTAATTTCTATTCAGCAATCGAACTGTGAACATAACACAGAGTACTCTTTTTGGGGGGGGGGGTGCGTGTTTTATACGGTTTGACACGTCTAACGATTGGTTAATCTAGGTTCAACTTTAAGCAGACTATCGAAACACTTGATTGGATGATTTTTGCTGACTAATCAAACGACAGCCTAATTGTAGTTCTGCTTCCTTACATAGCTAAATGCCATTTATAAGATTAGTTAATTGCCCACACACAAGTTAGCTAATCGCCCTACATAAGATAGTTAATTGACCGTACAGAATATAGCTAAATTGTCCTACACAGGATTAGCTAATTACACTGCACATGATAGCTAACTGCCCTAAAGAAGATTAGCTAATCGTATTTTTATCTTTCTTTCAAACCATCATGTTTTTGTTTTATCATATTTTCTTATTGACTGTCATATCACATCTTTTCATTTCTCAAGCACGTGCTACTAGCAATTTTATTCTTAAATTTACGTTTAAATAAATCTAAACTTTGATTTTAGTACATATTATTTGCTGTGCATGTTCCAATCACTTTCTTGTTGTTCATAGCTTTATTTTGTGATAGATTGGGCATTTTAAATTGTGAATCAGCGGTATAACAGAAGCTGAGTTATCTACAGTAAGTTAATGGCAGTTTAGCTTCGGAGTCACAAAAATAATATTAAAGATATTGTTTCTAAAGTATCCGTTGTATAAATGTTGTTGTTCTTCTTCTTTTTCTTCTTCTTCTTTTTCTTTTCTTCTTCTTTTTCTTCTTCTTCTTCTTCTTCTTCTTCTTCTACCGCTCCGATGGCCTAGTGGTTAGAGCGTCCGCCTCGGATGCGGGAGGTCGTGGGTTCGATCCCCGGCCGAGTCATACCAAAGACTTAAAAATGGTACTAACAGCTGCCTCGCTTGGCGTTCAGCATTTAGAGGTTAGTGTTAGGTCTGGTCGGCCTGGTGTCAGGATAATGTGACTGGGTGGGACATCATGTTACATGTCTGCGGCATGATGCCCCAGTGCTAGACATCACAATAAACTGCCACATTGCAGACATCGTAGCGATATGACTGAAAAATTGTTACAGCTACGTTAAAAATAAAAAGCACATCACATCACATCTTCTTCTTCTTCTTCTTCTTATTATTATTATTATTGGATCTGCGGTTACATGAAGCGCAGAAAACGTCACATGGGTGAAAGCTACACAAATTCTTTACCAGTAAATTTATTGGTTGGGCATGACTTTATATTTTAAACACTAAGCACACATAAGATCGAGACATTTTTAAGACATTTTTTGTAACAGATGATATTAGCTAAAATTTCGATGGCGAATGATTTGCTATGATTTGGCCATTACATATCATCATTCCGGAAAGCAAGTGAGTTATGTGATATTAGCGATTTTGTATTTTTGTTACTGATCTATGTCAGTGCCTTATACCCTCCACAAAGATTTTGATCTCACAACAAACGCGAATACGTGCGAACAAACTTGCGAACATGGAAATGTAATCCCCGTCCGCCTCCAACAGGCGTGCATGCAATAGAACAGTCATGCGGGTAAATAACGTCAACCCAGATCAGTAACCAAACAAACCGCTACTACTCAGTTCACGCCTCTGTGATTATTCGTCGACGTGACTAGTACGACTACATGTAAGAGTACAACGTATAAATAAAATGCACAAGTATAAGCACAGCGCACAAGTACAACGAACAACAACATACACGTGCACGTACATTATCAAAGCTCGCATGGCAAACAAAGCCACCACTATCATTGGAATCGTATTACACAATGAATCAGTTATCAGTGCAGCCGTTGCTTGGCACTGTGCTTACAGATGAATCGATATTTGCATGCAGACTTAGTGTATCCCTCTTTGTTACATGTAACGGTTAACTCTTGTATATAAATGTATTAAATCCTATTTTCTGCATGCATTTTAATTCTGAACGGAAAATAGAGATTTCTTGACTTAACCGAGAAATAAATTATTTTTGCGTGATTGTTATTTCAAAGTGGAGTTATACGTTTATTTCCTTATAAAAGAGTCGGCCAAATTTATAATTGTTAATGTGAAAATTACTCAAATTATTGCTGGTGGAAGTGCTATTTATATTTTAAAAACCTAGAAATATTGATCCGAGGCTATGTTTACAAGGGACCAAGTCTGGACATGTGTATTATAAGCCATGAAATAGTAATTAAATATGGCCTCGATATCACTTTATGAATATTACTCTGAGAAAGAATAAAATGAATATTACAAAAAGTTGTTTACTAAAACTCCCACTGATTTCTGAATCAAGGTTAAGAACTAGGTCAGCATTAGATACAACGTTTCTATTATTAGTTGTTTAAAAAAAACAGACAGGTCAAACAGAACTGTACTGAATTTCTGGATAATGTCAAATCTAGTAAATAAAGTTACATTACAATATCATTTAATGGATTTTTTTTAAAAAAGCATTTAAAACTAACAAACAAACAATTAAATTAAATCAAATATAAATTAGATCCAATATACATGAAAATATATATAGTGCACACATTGGTTGATGCGCATATTATCATAAAGTATGTATGAGCGTATCTAATGCTGGCATCATATTACCAAAGCAACGGAGTATGTCTAACGTTCCAGAAAATAATAAGTCGCTATTTCGTTTGAATGTATCATACAGATTTGTCAATAATGATCAAAAGAAGTATGATTTTTCAGAGTTGGCGAAGTTGACAACAACAAAAAAGCGTGAAAAATCATTGCTTGACATTTTGGAAGAAAACTTCAAGTCGTTGACGTCTAGTAGCGAAGACACTGAAAATGTCTCAAGTGATAGGAAATCGAGTAATGACCAAATCAGTTAGAAAGGTACTTTCTTTACTAATATAGCGATAGCATACACACACACACACTAATCAGTGGGAGATATTTTATGATGACCTTTCACGATCCAGAGAAGCATAAACTATTGATGAGATATCCAAAGAATTCAAAACGTTTAGAATTATTTTGGATTTTGATGCTGAGAACGGAAGTATGCAGTTTGGTGCATTACTCAGTGAGGGATCATTGGAGCTCGCTTGGACTGAGATCGAATAAAGATACCTATTAAACGACTTTAAATATTTATTTATTACCGATTACTGAGATTGCATATCTATTTATTTGCAACAACCTTGTACAGTATTTCAGATTACCATAAATGAAGAGTTTACTCTACATGCTACAATGTCCTTACCCAATTAGATAAACTTGTATATATATCAAATTCATTGGCATTATGACGTAATGACTTTAATAGCGTATGCCTTAGAAAATATGAATTTTGTGTCAGAACATGCCATTATTAATAAATCACATAGGCTGGCCATACGTGTTGGTTAGGCGCACGAATATGTCACACATGCAGTATCTTAGTGAAGACGCGTAATGAACTCTGATGGCCGCGAGTATTATCGCGTGCACGGACGAAGGCTTACCTAACGTCAAAACTATTTAAAGTGATATAGAAGTCAATGAAATAATAACCAGGATTGGAATTAATTGCAGTTTCTAACTAATGCTAAAGTGACAACAATAACACAAAACTGTTTCATTTCTTCAGTAATTTCGCTTTTATATAAGCGTGCCAAAATGCCAAATGTTATTTAATTAAGGCAACTCGAACGAGGGCTTGGAATATTAATACCAAGCGGTATGATACTTAGTGGACATACCTGTAATGTTAGGCTTGTTTGCAGAGGTGCCACAGTTGACCGTGAAGCAGCTTCGGGAAACGACAGAGCAGCATTATATAAAGATTCCTACATGGGCAAAGTGGGCTGAAATAGCACAGGTAGTGGGTGATGAACAAGAGTGTCATCGAGGTATAATCTATACCATTCCCAGTGATGCTGCAGCAAAAGCACGACAATCACAAGTACCCGAGCTTGAGTTAAATAAACGTTGTTTTAATTTACAAGATTATGAGCAGGTAAAGAGGCGATGAAAAATTCTTTCATGGATGCATCCAGGAATCGAATCAACGTCACAGTGCTCGGGCACCCCCGCAGTTACCATTGAGGTTGTTCTTCGTGTGCATTTGATTATGACGCTTTATCGTGATAGAGGTGATGCGTTACGCTTCCCCATTACACACAAATTAAGATTTGTTGATGTTACCTGAAATAGTAGACTAGTACCCACTTTTAATTAAAAGAAATTACATAAATATTATTCTTGTTTTGATAATAATATTTAAAATTTTAAATGGTTAAGAGAGCATTGAACTTTGTTTGAAAATGTACTTATTGGGAAAGGTCGGTAAGTCTAAGCTTCACTGTCAGTACTACAAAGTGATAATTATGATATGGTTAATGAATGTATCTTGAAGGGTTATGAACTGATACGGATATCTAGAAAGTTTTAGGACTGCAGAAACAAAAGTGGACAAACTCGAATCGAATTTTCACGGGATAAAGAATAACTATTTGATAGGTCGTTGATAAGAAGGTTGATAAAGATTATGATAACCTCACACACATCATAGTGGTTGAAAAGTTCAAGAATTGCGTCCATAGTGACGTCACGACCTACCTTGATGGGAAAACTTTAGAGATTGCTGCTAGAAAAGATGATGACTATTCCTTGACTCAGAAAGTTTCATTTGTCAATAGGTCTTCCTCTCAGCAGGTTTTTGTTAAAACACCATTTCAGTCTCATACGAATAATTTAAAATCTGAAAGAGGCACACCTTTTAGGAATCAGATTTCTGATAAGAATGATCTATTCCTACGTGCACTTATTGTAGAAAGAAAAGGAACGTTATTTCTGACTGCTGCAGTTTAAAATGTAAGTAACAGATTCAAGACAGAGCTATTCAAATGCTCTTATTTCTAAGAGGTCAAGATCACATTCATGAATTTAAAGGAATATCTTAGTTGGGTCTTACAAACACCGGTCTAATTTTATTTCAGAGAAATATGAACACCCATGTCAAAAGATTCCTATCACTTGTTGGTGACTTTGCCAAGCCTATCGATATTAAATGTTAAGAAACATGGGAGTTTCCCAGAGTCTTTCATTTTCAAGTATTTTGCATTTTTCTGAGACGCCTTCTTCTAATGAGTGTTCTTATTCGGGCAGCTGAGTACAACTTTGTTAAAGTTCCTTTCCGTTGTGTTAATTTGTCATCAGATTTAGTCACAGCACCCATGACTATAGGAGCTGTGTCTCTTTGCCCATTGAGGGTATTCATTTATCACTAGGTAATGACAAAGCTAAGATAATATTTTGGTTTACTTACTTGTAACTAACAAGCCCCGTGTGGATCAAACAGTTTATCTTATTTAAAATTAAATCCCAGGTTTATACCCATCTTGTTAACTTACTAGAGCTATGGGAAAGAAGGCTTTTGAGAATGATGTTGATAAAGATATTATTCCTTTAGCTAAAACATTTACTTGTCATATTTTAATGAGCTCACGTTTTGCTCCTAGTATTGATCAAGAAAGATGCATTGATCACAGTGATTCTCTTTTAACTACTCATTTTCTCCATTTTCAGTTCTAATCAGGGTGACAAAATAGAATCACTAGTTGTCCCACAGAAACAGGATCAGAGATCCAATGGTTGTTTTAGATGGCTATTAGTGAAACTGAAGCCACACAGCTACGAGTGTGTTATTTTTCACAAAATGGCTTCCTTATGAGAATAAGGAGACAACGTGAGGTATACGTTGATAATCAGTAGTCAGTGAGCTATCAAATTGTTGTTCCTAAAGTCATATCGACAGGACATTCTTAGTCTAGCCCACAAAACTCGAATGGTGGGCATTTAGGAGTTAATGAGACTTATCAAAACATCTTAAATCATTTTAGTGGCCGAAAATTAAAAGTGAGCTTCTAAATACTATAGATCTTGTCATGCTTGTCAAATTGTAGAAAAACCGAATTAGAATATACGAAATGCTCATCTTCAAACTATACCTGCATTTGACGAACTATTTATTACAATGATGGTGCATTGTGTCGGTTCATTACCTAAAACCATGTCAGGCAACCAGTACTTCACGATAATATGTGCGTCCGCAAGATTTCCAGAGGATGTTCCTTTGGTGAATAATAAAACTAAATCAATATTAAAATCTTTGATAAAGTTTGTTTTACACATTTTGACCTTGCCGATTCTGTCGAATCTGATCATTGGTAAGCTTTTATGTCTGGAAGTTTTTAGCAATTATGAATGAATTAGGAATCCAACATTTTAAATCTTCTGCCTATAACCCAGAGAGTCTAGGAGCTTCGGAAAGATTTCGTCAAACTTTGAAGATATGATTCGATCGTTATGCTTTGATACAGGAAAGATTCGACGAGGGTGTTTAATTGTTGCTGTTTGCTGTTAGGGAATCAGTTCGGGAATCATTAGAATTTAGTCCTTATGAACTAGTTTTGGACATACAGTCCGTGGATCACTGAAGTTATTCAAAGAGAAACTTCTTTCAACCGAAGACCCTCTTCAGGCTATTTATTATGGTTCTTATAAAGTTAGAATGAAAGTGACTTGAATTACATCATTAACACTCATGGGAGGAGGAAACAGAAACCAATTAGCCACAAATTAACACTCATGGGAGGAGGAAACAGAAACAAATTTGCCACAAATTTGTGTTAAAGGAGCATATCGATAGAGATAACCCTGTCAATTATTCAATCAGCTTAGTTTTACCTGTCCCACATAGCGAGGATATAAACGATAACGCCAAATCCGACTGTAATGACTTGGTGTAACCAATCTTCGGAATTCGGAAATATTAGACAATCCGGACCAGAAATGTTCACATCTGCTGCCAAAAGAGAAGAGTTGATTAAAACAGTTGTTATGTGAATATGAGTATTTGTTTCCACATGAACAAATAAAATCTATCATGACGTCAAAATTGTACTGTTTGCGTCAGAGGGTATTGGGGAAGGTATAAGGAACGTTGTAAGGACTTTCCACGTGTGCGTATGAACTTGAATCAATGAATGAAGAGATCCAACGAAAGATCACATTGATGACCAAGCGCTATTCTGAAATGTATATACACCAACACGATCCTGCCCTTAGTTCTACCATCTCGATCCAGTTTCCAACGTACGCGGTTGAATTTAAACAGCCTTCGTTAAAAACGGTCCGTTGTTGGCCTTACGATACTAGTAAGATTTCCGGGGATCAACGAATTCTGCGTGCAGGACCCAACAGTATGTTTACAATATAGCGCCAGACATCATTCATATGACGTCTTACAGAAGTGACCTTGATGATTTTGTTCGTGGATTTTTTTTACACTGGATAACGATCCTAAAATTGTTTAAGCAAAACGTTACACAAACAGTCATAAAAGTTGTGCCTCGGTTCCTCGATTGATATACATCGTAATTTATTCAATGAAATGCAAAGGGTTACGAAAAACGTTAATGTTGTTGATTCAAATAACTTACAAATATTAATTTACTTTTAAATGTTTTATGCTCGTCATAGAATTAAAATATCCCAACGATTTTGAAAGCAGGAATCGGAATTATTATACGTTGTCACAGTGATGATTGATCAACTATGTTCGACTAATGGTCAATATATCAATCACGTTACATTATATTGACCTACAAGCACGCGAACGTGCATTAAATATCGATTTACTCCAAATTACTCATCTCTCAGATATGGAAAAAAAGAACTTCGTTCTTGTCAGATGTTATATATCATTAAGTAAGCCTGGCGTATGAATTATTCTATTGTGTATTCTGATGTAATGGACATTTATTGAACTGATTAAATTTAGCAGTTAAAGATTATTTGTCAGTTTTTATACATTACATGTCCACAATCAAGACTATGTAGACCACATAACGGAACTTATCAAGGGTATATTCTTCCGCCTCCTGTCTGCTTTTGTAAAATAAAGTTTACTGCATAACAGCAAGACACGGGGAAAATCCGATACGCCCTCAAAGTTTGTTGAAAGGCCAAAAGTAGTTCCGATTATTGTAGCACCTTAAACTCAGGAAGAGGTCAGATGACATGATTACAACTTCTGCATGAAACAATAGAAAATTGAATAATTGCAAGGGAATGGCTGTTAAAGAAAATGATATCGTTGACGCAAAGTATATGGCATCATATAGAAATCATCAGCGATTTTCAGCCTACCGTAAATCGTCCAGGCGGGAGTTCTGTGTCGAGATTCCGAAGTAAGTTTAACAATTACCAGAAAAAAAGAAATTCTCTCACCAAAATGCACCTTTCTCAAGGCATCTAATAAAAGGAGACCACGATCTTTAACATGTACCAATGTTTTTGAATTTTAAACACTCATTCATTCTGCTAGTAGTTTATGTAGAGTCGTTGACAAGACGCTGTTGCTTCTATTTTACTGTCATGATCCAGTCTATTCACGAACTTACACCGACATCGCATACATTCTGCCGAGTGATTGATGCATTTATTGTGCTCATTTTATTACCCAAATTGCCCATCAGATAAAATGTAACACTGTATATCCTTGTTAAAGGGCGAAGGCTAGACGTACATTAAATTAATAACAAAATCAAGAAGAAAAATATTTTTATGTCTAGGTGAAATCCGGGATATTTACATAACCGTCTTACGGCAGAAATAAATAATTAGTTTACAGTGTTCTTGATAGGGTTCGTTTCTTTGAAAACATATTGCAACAATCTTAAGTACATTTTATATTCACAGTTCACTTTATCGATTGCACTTTTAATCTAAATCTTCGATCTTGTGGGGATTTCTCAAAACAGTGCAATATGAAATATGACGTGATATTTGTCTTTATTTAATGTCACAAAATGCATTACGAAAGTATTACTGACCGATCCAGTGGTCTCGGATGCGGGTGGTCGCGGGTTCGAACCCTGGCCGAATCATACCAAAGACTTATAAAAAAAATCGTACTAACAACTGCCTCGCTAGTGTTAGGACTGGTTGGCCTGGTGTCAGGATAATGTGATTGCGTGGGACATGATGGTACATGTCTGCGTCATGACGACAAAGTGCTAGACATCACTATAAACTTCCACATTGTAGACATCGTAGCGATATGACTAAAACAATTTTAAAGCTAAGTTAAACAAACACGCACACAGACACACACACTAAATTATTACCACCGTAATCGACTCAAAAGAGGGGAAAAGGCAATTTAGATTACAAAAAAGGAGAAAACTTCAATATCCTTTATTTCACAACTAGAGTGGCTTGTTCGATCCCTCTGAGTGTTTATATTAGTCACATCTGAGTGTTTATATTAGTCACATCTGTGCTTGAAAACATTCAGATAAATATTATCTCTAGCTTATGTTATATCCGAAGGGTGATTTTCGTCACAGACACTTTCGGTCTCCGTTCATTTGTACGTGTTTCAGTGTGTCCTTCTCTTTAAGAGCCAATGAAGTATCAAGCCCCTACTAACGTATTTTCGCTTCTTTTTTAAGCCGGCAATCCCTACAGCACGAGCAATGTGTTCAAAAAAATACATAAACAATATAAGAATCATTAACGTCAAAAAACGTCATATACGCTGTTAAAAATAGTACAATTTGTTAACTATTTCATCAAATATACGTCACCATAGTTCATAACGATCTATACGAAATTTTGTGGGAATGCACTTTCGATTTGCGAACGTTTTCTGGTCATTTTATTTAAACTGTTGAACTTTATTCCGTAAAAGCGTTTATTCATACCACCTGTCTCATACATTGACATCAATTATTTTTGAATTATTTCGAAAGCAGGAACTTTGAAAAGCAGCTTTGTGAAAGTATGTTAATATGACCTTCTAACTGTCAATGTATATGGTGACTAAAACTGTGTGGGTGTGGGTGGGGGTGGGGTGGGGATAGGGCGGGGCACTTGCGATGCATCAAGTGCCATTGTGTAGAGTCTTAGTCAGTCCAGGAAAATTAAAAAAAGTTATAAAGCAAACTTAAAAATAGACGTTAAATAACACCTAATTCATTTAGAGCTTTTATGAACTATGTCAGATCTCCTGAGTTACTCTTCGATACAATGATTAACAAGTCTGTGTAAGCTATCTAACGACACCGTGCAAAGGGGATACCTGCTCGATATCAGATAACAGATACATTTTAGTGAAATTTATATCTCACATTCATATTTTATGTGCTGAAATTAGAAGATGCTATACATTTTGAAATGGCTAGAAAATAATAACCTGATTCGAGCAATTACGTTTTAATAACCATTCATACAATTGCGGGGCAAAACTTCTTTAGAAAATTAGTTTTTACGTACCATATAATTTTAATCGCTTCTCGGCCTTGTGACTGGGATCAAAGTTTAATATATGTTCAACTGAATATTTCCTCTTTTGGATATTTCTTTACGATTTCAAAACTAATTTTTTCCCATTAAATTAGTCATTGCACACTTTAAACGTTAATATGCTTCAACCAAAACATATTTTTGGGAAAAGGGGAAAACCGAGACAGTACTAAAGGAGATTACACTTTAGGATAGCTTGATGTTTTGTTCTTGATGCAGCTGCATAACTAAGATAGCGAGTAACTAAGTATGCAAATATCTACTTTGAAAAGTATCATCTATCCTAGACGTGTGTGCTTAGGCCTACCTAAAAATCCAGATCTCAAGTGATTGGCCATCACGAAGTTACCAAATGCAAGTCCACTAACAATGTTGAAACATAGTTTGGTATTTGAACTGGAAAGAATAAAAGTCTAAAATTTATATTTCATCAATACACTTTAATGAGAACGATTTTTATTACACTCGGTTCAAGTAACTAATTGATGATTATGAAGTGATATTACTGAGGTTAAATTCTGACATTACCAATTAAATATGAGAGAATTGTGGGTAAAACGGTACAGATGCACGTTTAATTACAACATCTTTCTTTATGTTTACATTTAATTGCATGGTGTGTTTGTAGTTATTGTTACTAATCTCCGTCAAGCGTTTTATGACATGGTTCCAGTACAAATTTAGCTATATGATACCGGGACTTAATAGCTCTTAAATTTGTTAAGATTGTATATGTGATATGCTATTTAATCCTTCTGGAGGTAACTCTTCATGATCATGTTATTATAGAGGACGGTGTATAGGATGGGTTGATAGAAAATATTTCATCCAGTATATAATAATAATAATAATAATAATAATAATAATAATAATAATAATAATGACAACAAAAAAAACAACTACAACAATAATAAAAATTAAAATAATCATAATAACATCAATAATAATAGTAACAACAACGATAATAATAATAATAATAATAATAATAATAATATCAGCATTTGAATACTGTTTGTTTTAAAGAAGAAAGCTTGACTTTTAGAAGGTCATTTACCAGGTTTGTTTACAAATAGTACCAAAATACGTTAAACCATGATGCATTATAATTTTTAGTATTCTTGATCCTTTTAAAAGTGTTCTGTTGACATACATTCCCAGCTTTTGTAACTTTGTTTAATTTACATTTCCGGAAGTAATTGCGTGCTTTTATAGAAAGAAAAAAAAAACCATAAAAAGAAAATGACCAGCATGCAGTTTGATTGATTTGTTTACTAAGAAGGCAAAAGAATATCAACAACCTTGGTGTATGGAAGACAAATAGAAATAGATTTAAATTTATTTATTTATCTCAGTTTTAACGTTGAGCTCAGTAACGAGTCTTGATAATAAAGGATTGAACAAATTGTAAATCAGCTGAGTGTGAATATTTGATATTTATGTATATTCATGTAAGTTTTTGGGATTCTTTTTGTAAAATAACGACAACGTAATTTCTGACTTCCTATAAACAAAAATCATTTCCGTTGTCGACATTATTATATCGTGCACAACCTATTTACAAAAATAATTATTAATTAATTAGCTGGCCAAAATCAATAAACGGGTAGATAATAGATCATTGTATACAGTTGAACGATTCACGTTGATGATTTATCAATCGATTTGATATAAATGCCAATATTTCAATCCGGAATTACTACCATTATTTATCTGCTTTAGTTGTTGCAGACCAAATCCAATAATACCGAGAAGATGCTAAATTGGAACTGAAAAAAGTCGAATAAGCAGCAGCCATATCACGAGGAGCAGTACAAAAATCCACCCCCAGAGTTCCAAAGCTTGATCCTCGTATTTTCCACTTTCGAGGGATAATTAGGCAGTTCGATCATTTCATCCTTGTATTTTCGACTTTTGAGGGATGATTAGACGACCGAGGATCAATATCAAATCGTTGCAACAGATGCGATTCCGACGAAGGGCTAAAAAAACATAACTGTTGTTTGCATCAATGTCAAGATGTTTTAGAACAGTATTTTAAAAAAAGGGAACAAGACCTAAAATCGGTTGAATAATCCACCTAATAATCTTACCATGCATAATTGACATGCAGGCGATAAAAACTGTATCTGATTGATTTGTTTGGCTGTATGAACCATTTTGTAACGTTTTAATAACCGCCAACGGGGGCGCTATATCTTTGAAACTGTATTTTTTTATAAAAAATTTTTACCAAAAAATCTTACATTTGCTGTATCTGGAATGCTATTGTAAGGAAATGTGATTATCATTGGTATGGTTGAAGTCGAAACATTTTGAACTTTAGCATCTTGGCCATAATAGGTTTTCACATTGATCAATGGGTTCTTATTCCTTCACTCGACCGACTTGACCACGATAATCGGAAACCCGAGTGCCATAAAGGAAATGAAGAGGCGATACTTATATCAGATCGTAGTGAAGCGTACACAGACTAACACAATTTCTTAACCTGTAATGATTTAATTACGCCGTTCTATTTGAATATTTGACAGTTGACAAACGAATCCCGGGTTCGGTATTGTAACGATAAATAATGTACCAGAGAAGTTTGATGCCGGTGGGAAATCGATAACGGTTCTTTGGCTATCGAAACATGCGATTATCGCCGAAAACGTATTTAGCTGTAACTGATATGTACCACTTTTCACATGAACTATTTCTGACTACGTTATTGTTATCTTTCAACAAATTTATTAAAAAAAATTATTGTTCGTTTCTGATTGTCTAGCCTAATGTCAGCAGACCAGCAGCGCTTTGGTGATGAAATTCTATGACAGCAACAGCATACACGTCGATCGAATACGGCTGGCCATATTTATATTACATATAGCTTGACACCACAATTTCAATTGACTCGTCGTCACCATACAGTTGGGATACAGAATTTGAGCGGCAACCATTAGCAGCATTTGAACCTGTCTCATTGGATTTCGTA
The DNA here is from genome assembly GCA_028554795.2 of Sinohyriopsis cumingii. Taxonomy (NCBI): domain Eukaryota; kingdom Metazoa; phylum Mollusca; class Bivalvia; order Unionida; family Unionidae; genus Sinohyriopsis; species Sinohyriopsis cumingii. Next base: position 49,954,842 of record CM068836.1, on the reverse strand, counting down.
CGTACAATCCAGATGAAGAGTGCACCAAAGTCATGTGAACTTGACCCAGTTCCAACATCACTGCTGCTTGAGTGCTTAGATCCAGTATTGCCTTCACTAACTGATGTTATTAATACCTCTCTCTCATCAGGGGAGTTCCCATCATATTCAAAACTGCCATTGTAAAGCCTCTGCTGAAGAAACTAACACTAGACCATACCGATTTAAAGAACTACCGCCCAGTTTCTAATCTCCCATTCATAAAAAAAATCTTAGAAAAGGTTGTTCTATCCCAGCTTGTATCTCATCTGAATTCAAACAGTCTTTTTAGCAATGTACAATCTGCATATCGCCCTGCCACAGTACTGAAACTACTCTTCTAAAAGTAGTTAATGACATTCTCTCTGCTTTGGATAGTGGAAAGATTATAGTCCTCACCCTCCTTGATTTGTCTGCAACATTTGGCACAATAGAACATGATATATTACTTCACCGTCTCCAGCATGTATTTGGCATTCATGATACAGCCTTATTGTGGTTCAAGTCCTACTTGGTAAACAGGACACAAATTGTGTCTGCAAATGGAAAACACTCCAGCCCAGTTGATCTATGTTGTGGTGTTCCACAGGGGTCTGATCTTGGACCTGTTCTCTTCATTCTATACACTCAGCCGCTCTCAAGTGTCACAGATCATCATCCAGTGTCTCACCAATTGTACTCTAATGACACCCAAATATACAAATCTAGCCACCCAACTAAAGTTGATGCTACCATCCAAGGTGTAGAGAGGTGCATTTCTGATGTGAAATCATGGATGACATGTAACAAGCTACAGATGAATGATGATAAAACTGAGGCCATTCTGATTACAACACAAAGACTTTCTCATTCACATCATTAAATGCACACAATCAGTACGAAACCTAGGTGTTACTCTGGATAGTACTCTCACATTGCACCAACATGGCATGAACATATGCAAGGCTGCATATCTTGAGCTGAGACGCACCAGCTCAATTCGCAAATATCTTTCAGTTGATGGCACTAAAACACTTGTGTGTTCATTAGTACTTTCAAGACTGGACTATTGTAATTCAATTATGTCTGGTTCATCTCAATATCTACTCCAAAAAGTTCAAAACACAGTGGCTTGGATCATACTTAGAGTACCATGATCAGAGCACACCTCTCCGCTGCTTTGTACCCTACACTGGCTACCCATTTGATCCAGAATCAAACACAAAATTTGTTCTCTGTGCTACGTTTCACTGACGGACTCTAGTCCAACATACCTATCCGACCTCACCCATGTGTACACACCAGCAAGATACTTACGCTACTCTTCTGACAATCGTATACTCATTATTCCCACTACGAAAACAAAGTCATATGGATAGCGTTCTTTTGCATACCAGGGCTCAGCCACGTGGAATGAATTGTCCACTGAACTTAGACACAAAGACGAAGTGATCACATTCAAGAGTGCTCTCAAAACTCACTTATTTCGACTGCAAGAACAAACTTAAAGACCTAATAATGTTTCCTACCTTAAATATTCTCAGCATGTTTTTTTCTATGTTTACTAATTTCATGGTGTTTGTGTTTGTAGTAATATCATTATATATGTCTTTTATCTTATAGGTGTTGTCTAATGTTGTAAAGCGCTTAGAGCTTCTAAAGATTAGGCGCTATACAAAGTCCTCATTATTATTATTATTATTATCATTATTATTATCATACCATATCGGCTGGCTGATTGTTCTCTTTACGACTGGAATAGATGGTGCTGTCGCATCTTTACTTTGAATTTAGCATATCCTTCCACCGACCGCCATCGTAATTATGTAATTTGATGACAGCGCTGATGATATTGTAAGCAAATCGGACGTGACAAATAGCGAATCAAGATAAAAGTAAAAGATACAAAACTATTCTGAAATGTCAACCTCCACAAATTTTTGTTTTTATATCCAACAATCTTTCGAATTTATTCTCCACATTAGCAGGAGCTTGTGATTGAAATAAATATTCAATGGTGTAAGCAATATTGTACTGAGGGGCAGAATTTTGCGGAAATCATATCACGTAGGATGCACGTCTTTAGAGCTTGGTGATTTTGTAGAATTGGTTTTAAAGGTATTTAACCCTTTGTATAGCGGGGCTATTGCCGAAAGGCATAGTCAAGTCGAATACCGCGTGGCGCGCCAAGTTGTGAATAAACCTGTACCTAGGTAGAAAGAAAATCAAACGTTGGGCGTGTCGACGAATTAGGGATGAGAGAACCTAAATCTTCGGGTGGGAGGGGCTTATAATTAGGCGGGGAAATGCGTAATTCTTATTCGTGCACGCACAGGGAAATGTTAGATCGCTGATTGCTATCGAAAGGTAGAGACGATTTGTCAAAAGCAGAGCTGAAAGCCTATGTTGAACATGGAATTTTAGCTGAGTTTTCAAACATGACGGAAACTAAGAAGACACGTACAAAGCAAACTACAATGTAGAAAGAAAGTCAACCGGACCACGTACCATTCAAACCAGAATTACACTTTACCTTTTCAGGATACAGAATCAATGTGATACATGTAACAGTGTACATAAAGTGACAATTACAAAGAGTCTACAAATATATATAAAAAGCAAAAGTGAATTCAACTCACGAGCGAGGAAAAGAGAGGAAAACGAGAAAACATGGCGGAAGCCCACAACACATTAAAGAACCTAGAGAAATATTTCAAGATTAAAAGAACAGACACAGAAGAATGTAGCTATGAAGAGGGAACACAAGAACTTGACATGAGCACCATACCAAGGGAAAGAATACCGGATACATCAATGGTTTTAATAGCACTGAAAGTCAGGAATCCAGACATATTACAACAAATTTACGCTATAAACAGAAAGTGATATGGAAGTTATATTATAAGACCACGAGGAAAGCTTCCACTCATGTCGTACGAAGAAATAAGTATTAGAGGTGAAACAGTAGCTGTGAAAAAACCAACACCAATTCTGAGAAAGATTAAGAAACTGACGGGGGAACTCCACCTGTCTGATATTCCTATGGATATTCCTCCTGAGGATACTGTAGAATGCTTTGAGAAAAAGTTCGGTTTCAAATTGGAAAGCTATAGACTAGCAACTGTCCCAGGATTTGCAATATTTGATGGGCGCATGATACTTGTAATGGAAAAGACAAAGCTAAGAGAGATTAAAAGGGCGTTCTATTTATATGGCTTCTTAACAAAATCCTAGTGAAAGGGTTGTATCTACTATCGAACATGCAATAGATGCGGAAAAACTGGACATACTCCACATACATGCCCAATAAACCAAACAGAGATCCATGAAGAGAGCAGGGAAAACTCTCCAACTGCAAGACAACAGGAACAAAAACATCAGCAAACGCTACCAGTACAAATGGCACAACAACAACAACCCAAACAAACAAATCAGGAACAAGAGGGAAATCAAATTTCAAAACAGCAAACGAAACGGAACGGACAAAAACAACAACAACAAATACATCACTCACAACAACAACAACAAGGGAACCAACATCAACAACAACGAACTAGACAAAATAATCAACAACGACAACAAGAGGAACAACAGAAACAAAAACAGGGAATAAACAGAATACAAGAGAAACAAATAACTGACCAGAGAGCGCAAGCCCCAAAAACAACAACAACAACAGCGACTGTGACACAAGCGAAATCCAACTCCGAACCAACAGCATCAACACAATCAGCAGGACAAACGAGATAGAATAGAGACATAGTTTAAAAAAAATCAACAAGCTCGAGCACAAGACCAAGATACGGAAAGACAATTATCAAAGAGAACGGCCCAAGGCGAACAAAGTACGGAGAAACAGACACGAGAATTACCCATAGCAACAACAGCCATGGAAACATTAAATTGAAAAATAGAGAGGGAAAGAAACAAGAGAAGAGAAAAAATACGTATAAAAGAAGAGAAAGAAATGAGAATGGCAGAAGAATATTTTCTTCTTTTAGAAAAAGATGAATGTTTAGATTGAAAAAAAATAATAACAAATAAAAGAAAAATATTTATAAAAAAATAATATAATCAATAAAAAATGATAACAAAAAGAAATATACCAGTCACAAATATAGCTTTCACACAAACATAAGTAGGGCAGGCGGGCCTCCCCAAATGGTCTGCGAAGATCAACCGGGAGAGTACCCTCCAAAAACAAAGGGGGTAAAAAGAGGCGAATTAGAACTGGGTAAAACAAGCTTCTAAAGGAAACCTCCGTGGTGGTCATGAGAGACGGGGCTGAAAGCTTCCCAACAAGTACGTAGTGACAACACGGGGAAATAAGAAGGAAGGAGTAGGGAGGATAAGAGAAAGGAGGAAGGCGAAGAAAGTCAAGTAAACTAGCAGATGCATAAAGTACAGAAGGAAGAAGAGGAGGGGAGGAGGAAGGAATAAAACTGAGTTGCAGGGCCAACGCACTGAACAGAGACTTTCTCATAATAGGACATTAACTTTCATATAACGAAATAAAGTGTAAATTGCAATTGGTTAACGAGGCCATTTATTGTGTTAAGATATTATTGAAATGGAGCTTTTCGTTCGAGTTGTTATTGAAATTTGAGATCGAAGATTTATGTCCAAGAAAGTATTTGAATTGATCTTGAATATTTGATAAAATTGTTAACTATTCAACATTAAGTTGTTCTTCGTATCTAGAATGTCAGCATTGGTGACGAGGTGGGGGTCGAGAGCTGTTTAATTTTAACACACACTTTCTGCTATATTTTTATAATACCGTAGCGGATCTACGGTACTATTTATAATACCATAGCGGATCTGCACTATTATTTATGATCCGTAGCGGGGTTGTGACAAATATCAATAGGAATCGTTCACTTTCGGGGATTGTTCTGCCAGTCTAGGATTGTCACCAGTTGTTATAACGGTTTAAGCGGTTGTAATGTCTAATGCGGATTTTAGTGCTTCAACGTTTGCATAATCAATGCTTGTTGAAGATGGAATTTAATATTTTCTTGATACGACAGCATCAGTCGGCATCATATTAATCTCGATCCTTTCCATCGGATATGATTTACCTACTTTTAAAATCAATTAAAAAAAGTTAAATTATGAATCCCTTCGGTTTATAAAACAATATCATTACAGCTGGTATAATTGAAGTCGTCGTTGTGAAGTGGAAATGTTCCTCAATAAGACATTTTAACTGCCAATTAGTTCGCTATAAATATTCCTGTCAATGTAGATTATTCATAGGGCTGAATATTGATCACATACATTGAAGTTCGTACAGACGTTTAATATGTTCGCTGTATTTATTGATTGTTTGTGTTTATTTATAAACCAAAATTGTTTTGTGAGAAATTTTATTAAATTTCTAAGCCAAAATACAGATAATTTTATAAAACAGATATCCGATTTATATAAAAAGCTATGACAAAAGTTGTTTACAATCGTAGCAGTATAATAAACTCACAGCAATGGAAAACCACCACAATAAACACCGTCAAGTTTGAAACCGCTCATGGTCGTTACACAATTGTGCATAAAGAGTCGATTATTCTTGAGCTGAATACTAACGCCGTCCTGACAAATAAACAGTTTTTTATTTCATAACCATCCATCATATGGATCAATAGCGTCACCGGATCATTTTAATATGAACGGTCATCAGAAGTATGACGTCAGATGGTGCCGGTTACATGATGTCGCGGATTGTTTATTTGTATGGGTCGTTTATTTACGCTGACCAGCTTGAATATTTCAGAACACCTGCACAAATAGGAACAACTCGATTATATGTCAGGATTCCATAAAGATTTGGTCGATTCACTTGCTAATGAAAAGTACTTAAGTATCAGAAAGTTTAATTTGACATTATCATTGAAACAGTTTGCTATAATATTTTGCACCGCCTTATGGTAGCATCGCGTAAATTGTTTTGTCACAATGTCAGCCGTTTACATGATGTTTCCATCTGTATAACAATTTCGCTGCCTGTTCGAATGACAAATCCGGACAGAAAGCCATTTGTGTTATCCGGTTTCGGCTCCTTCATTCCTCTATTCCAGTCACAAAACATTTAATCACCAGGGAATCCCATTTATTTGTTTCAGACAATGCTAAGGGATACTGATAGCACATCCATTGGAATCGCTGGCAAATCTGCATTTGTCGACACTCAAGACACTAAAAAATTAACATCAGTGGTTACCCAGCCACAGGATTCATTTGGTACAATGCGAATCGGTATTAAATCGCTTTATCACGAGTTCCATGTAATCATTGAAATCTTTGATGACAAACGTTAACAGGGTTTTCTTACGATTTTAGGCGATTGATGTAACACCTGCTGCTGACACTGATTCGCTGAATCTACAAGTGGTAATTCAATTTTCAACCACAACGCTAACAGCAATTAGTATTTGTTATCATTTACCGACTAATGAACCCTCGCGTGTGAATGTTTCGCATCACGATTATTTGAATAACAATATGATGACGAAAAGCGTTGCAAACATTATTTACAAGTAATTATATATACTTTTTATTAATATAATGCAAGCGAAACAATCATGGTCGGGATGGTAATACTTGCAAAAAGTAGTCGTGTTGCTTTAGGTTATAAAAATACTACATAATATCTTATTATAGGCCCATCAGGACCAGGAAATCATCTTATCTCTGACATTTAATTTCGATTTTTATATTGTATATATCTCACCCCACATGGACAATTAAATCAGCACTGCGTTTAAAACATAGACAGAATCCGTCAGCATGCAATTTGTCCATTGCCCACTGACCGAACAAGGGTTGCATATTCCAGTAATGAAAAACGCCTTATTTATCATCGACGAACGCTCATCAAAGTAGTATTTAATCGATGTGCACAAGATGGCAATAGTCATATTTGCATTGCTCAAAGTGGCTCTTGATTACAGCCAGAAGTACTTAATATCAACAAAGTATTATTTCTTCGTGCACCAGACCCTAAATTTTCATCCTTGGTATTTAATGACACCTCATTAAATTGACATCGTTTCACCAATGCTGGTGATCCTACTGTAATAAATTTCAGATCTCCACCGACAACCACAAATGTGATCTAAACTCCAATACATCAAATGCCTAGAGAAGATCGTGACAAAATCATTGCATATTTTTAGTTACAATGCAAACAATAAAGGACTTCAAGATGAATACATTAATGTATATGCTTTTGGTCTCAAGACATTGCTTTGGAGGAAGCAACAATCATTGGTCATTGTGCTCACTTTCTAGCTTCTGTCTAGCAAGTCATCCGTAGTATCTCCTAAAACTATCAGAATATTAGGCATATATCGATATTTCCTACGGAATGAAAGGCATCTACCGATATTTCCTACAGAATACTCGGCATTTACCGATATTTCATAAGGAATACTAGGCATTTAACGATATTTCCTACAGAATACTCTGCAAACATAATTTAATGTAAACCATTGACAAGGATACAAAGCAGACACATATTAAATATCTCAGACATCAAAACTCATATTAGACAATAAGAAAACCTTTGATTACGACAAGAAGTGAGTTCTTGTCTTTAAGTGTGTCTTCAATGGCTACAGAGACAAGAAGGAAGATAATGTTGACATAATTTTGAATATATCGTCTCAGATATGCTACAACAGAGGAAGAAAGTCAAGATTTCAGACTTACGATAATATAGAAACGAAACTGTAAACAAAAACCTTTGGGATTCATCAATTTTCTTATTCCATATTATCGGCTCAGAGCTGTTAAAAACAAAAAGGTATTAAATTGACAGTTTATACACACGCACGTTTTGCTTTTATTCTAAATGTACATGCATTAATATCTTACATTCAGAACTGTATGATTTTATATTGTATAATTTAAGAACCTCCAACTGCAGCGATTATTTTACCACAACAAAATCCAGTTCATAACTTTCGTCTGCTGGCGTACAGTGTGAGAACAATTTTATTGAACATACTACTCTAATGAAACTTAAAATTGATTATTATTTGATAATGTAATTCTGCAATAATTTTCCGTTTTACTTGAGATAACTACATGAGTGAGTTTATTTCTAAACCTGGATGGATGAGTACATGGACTGGCTATCTTTCTTTTGAATTCGAACCTTACCCGGATGAAGAACTTCAACTGGTTACATTGTTATCTCTGGTCGGGAACTGAATTAGTTGAATGTCACTTTGAACCAGATTTTCGTAAATATCGGGTCCAATGGAACAATTCTCGAGTGACTGAAAGGAATGATGTTATTTACACATCTCAGTTCGAGTAACCACTTCAAACAGTTAACATCAGAATAAAGAAATGATCTTGTATCAACAGTTGACATTTTCTGAACAGAGGACAGCAATCGCTATGACGTTATGCGTGACAACATCTTTCAAAATTTCCAGTACCCATATGGTTGCATTTTTGTTTGAAAATATGTAAAACACATGTTTATCATTTGTAAATAATTGTTCAGTTCAAGACCTTAATGTGCAACGAAACTTCCTTCTTTAATGCGTTCAGTGCTATGGCACAGATGAAGCACTCTTGACAAACGGACAGCAAAAGATGACATTCTTCAGAAACCACACTGCATTTTGCAGAAAAAGATAACTGGTTTGAGAAACAGAAAATTAATTCACTATCAGTTCTGCGATGACATAGCTTCCAGTACGTGGATGCGCGTGATGATGACGTTTTGATTCATCCTTGTTAATGATGTATGGTTAACAGGTCTTCCTAATCAGCGCATCCAGTTGGTATCGTGTTTCATTTTTTTCGCTCATTAATTCCTGACCTCGTGTTCACGAACACTTTTTAGCCTAAAAACAACCTCAAGCTGAAAGTTTCCGAAATAGGACAGTCTTTACTCTAATTAAAATAAAGTTAGGGATCACAATACACAAAACAAGGGAACAATACGGCTTTAATTGATCCATTTGGAAAACAACCTCCAGGTGTGTATGCAATGATTACTCGATTCTATAAACAAAGAATATACAAGAAACTCGCAAATAGCATATTGGGATAAAAACTTAGTTAACCCAAAGTTGATTGATTGCTGGTTGTGAGGTGGTCACAGAATGATTCATACATATGAAAATGAAATCAGTATCCTTATTTAGCTCCATGTAATAACAATAACGACGAAAAAGAATATCAATTATTGCATACTACAGATAGCTGGTTTCGGTTGCTTTATTTTTGATCGTACACTCTGTCTAAATATTTAACAAAGACATTTATACTATATTTGTTTATCAAACCACGTAAGATCGCATTATGTAGGTGACCCCGAATAAAATTCTGACTCTCTGTATGTTTGTATGTCTGCCTCTCTCTCTCTCTCTCTCTCTCTCATTATATCACCATTTCAATTCGAGCCACTAAACTCTTACTGCATCTTAGTATAGTCCCTAACAAGATCATCATTTCTGGTCATTTAGCTACCTGAAGATTTGTTAACCAGTGAAGAATGTTGCATTCAAAAGAAAGCTTCATTAAAGCCAAAGCAGAAAATATCATGTTCATTTATTCCATTCACTTCTTTCCAAGGTAAAATTTATTTTTTAAAAAGTCAAGATGACCAATGCTGATTTCATTTTCAAGTAAGCATCTAAGTAAGACAATTCTAATCTTATGCAATGGATTTTATTTAAAGTGTCGAAAAATTAGGGAAACATGTGTGGAACTTATCACCTATAGTAATACATGAGAGAACGTAGGCTAAGAAAGATGCGTACACAAGTTTCCGACCGTCAAACAGAAAAGGTAAATTGTAAGAAAGTACAAAAATGGTTAGAGATTCGCCGTAAAAAATAAATTATTCAAGTTATTGGAAAACAACCTTACCATATTTACTGTGCTAATTTTCTCATATGCCGGGCTGTATTTTCATCTACAGTATATATTTTGCCGAATGAGAGAATGTTTATCTAAGATTAGAAAACGTGCAATTTGCCTTCTATGGGAAGAAATTTCCATGCATTTATGTCTTTACCAAAGAGTGCCTTCAACTATCATCTGACATTATATAACGTGCTTCTTTAATTAAGTTTATTATATACTAAAGTGTGAAATATAGAGACTTATTGACAAAATAATGTTCATATGTTTTCTTTCCTATACTTTCACATATGAAAAATATATTTATATATTTTCACACGTGAAAAAATGAGATTTCCCATCATGCCATGCGATGGTTGATTGTGTGTGCCGACAAAAGTTGTACCTGCAACAACAAAAAACGAGTATTGTGTGAGTTAGAACAAATATGAAGAAACTGCTTTACATTTCAGATATGGAAATTAATCATTGATAAAGAAATTAAACCAGGCTCCGATCTCGTATCTTGGCAGTTATTTTCCCTTAATTCCTTGAAAACTACAAAAAACCCACTGCAATGCATTGCTGAATCGGACTTGCATTGTTTTCAGATAGGGTCAAATAATTTACAAATGACAATAATGTAATTTAATGCGACATATTAGCTTAACCAAATCATACCGCATTCTTAAACCACGTATAGTCATATGATCAGCCTTGGAAAGCGAGGTGAATTTAGGAAAAGGGGGTGGTGGTGAGTTTGTTGTGCCAAAAGGTGAGTTTAATCTTCTAAACTTCGATTCTGGAACAAGTTCGATATATAATAATATGAAAATTTCATTTAACTGCGTTAATACTTGATATATTTCATCTTGGGTTACCAAAAACTATATATTATCACAGGTTTCGTCAGTCTTTAAAATATCATGTTTATGGTACCACACAATGAAATATATCTAGTATTAACGTAGTAAAAGAAAAGATCCTATATGAATTTATTTTAATCATGTTTGAATTATATTTGAAAACAATAACAAAATGAAACGGAACAAAATTCATATTCTCTTATAATAATCAAACGGCTAGTCCACTTTGGAAGCAAACTGAGTTTAAAATACATGAACTTTGGTTGTTGATCTTCACATTTCTTTTTATACCTAAAGTACTCATTCAATGCACCTTATTTGCGTTATGTTGTAACTATTTAATTGCTGACACTTTGTCAAGGAGACGACCTTGAATTAGCTGATAAGAAACTCATGGGAAATAGATAAGGCTTTACATATATTCACTGAGTAATTACGAAAAGACAGAAGAGATGTATCATTCACACGAAACGAAAGATAAGCAATTTTTGTCCATTATTCCCCATAATATAACAGCACCAACTTACAATAGATGATTCTATTTCGATAAGGAGATAAACAGGAAGTAATTGTTTTTCTTGTGACGTTTTCTATTTGAAACAAAAAATTTTAAAAAAAGAAATGGAGTTCATTGTATCTAAAAAAATATTTCAGGATACCTCGTGAAACAGAAAATCAGTCTGCCTTAGGTATCAGAATTATATTATAAACCTACAAGGTTTTGGCTGCTCTGAGAAATTAGTTGTTACCTATATTTTCTTAAACTTGAGTCACTACTAAATACTGTTTATCCCAAAGGTTTATGTAAATACAAACGGTTTGGAAAAACAAGAAGAAAGTTTCCGTGCGTTTATACATACATCAAGATCATCTTCAGAGGAAAATGAAATTAAAACACAGACAAAAGGTAATAGTAAGTACAATAAATATTCAGTTTGGCATAGAGAAGAATAAATATCCAAGATAATGTAAAAGGTATAAGAGAAGGAGGGAATTTAACAAGAAAAACTACCTTTCTAGGAAGGAATCTTACATACACACACACACAGATATATATATATATATATATATATATATATATATATATATATATATATATATATATATATATATATATATATATATAGAGAGAGAGAGAGAGAGAGAGAGAGAGAGAGAGAGAGAGAGATGCAGATTTACACTAAGTCGCTAGTATAGACATATGTGTGTGCATACATAGCTGCATATCGAATTAGACGAGAATTAATTATTAATTCACATATCTACACCATACAATGGCAAATACAGACTGTTCTTTTCTTTCCTTTCCAGTACAAACTATAATTAAAACTTCCCTTAACTCATTGAGCCTTTGAAATTTCGTCACACACATACCATCCAAAACATTGAACTTTCAACAGGTGTCATTCTTGGCCCTACACCAGTCTAATGCAATTAAATTTGAATTATTTATTGAATGAATAGCTGTACCGATAGATGGACGGATGAACGCATGTACTAGCTGATGAATGAACCTACTCATTTAAATTAAATTTATATTTTATTCATTGGAATATAAAGTCCAGGCTGCTCAAACTTGCACCGTTTAAATAAAGTGAATGGATTAAACGTTATTGTGCATTATATTTTGGTTCAAATTGAAGACGTTGAGTTGTTTTCGAGTTATTGATAAAATAATAGTTTATAAGTGTTCGAGTTCGAGTAAACACCTTAAGCAGCCTAACAGCAAAATAAAGCGACATTCTAGTGAGACATTCCTTTCAGTTCAGATTGTTACTATATTGTAAATGTCTCCACGTGATATTTCTCATACTGACATTTTCTTTCACATGTTATACACTTGATTTTTAAATCATCTCGGTTCTCAATTAGAATTTGACACATATTTTCAAAATGAGCACGGATGTGTCCTATTGTAATAATCGTTTGACGCCACGTGTATTGAGTACACGTTTTCTTTGGCTTCAACAGTATAGCAGACAATTACACCGGAGGTAGTACTGGTGGATTTATTCAGGAGCCATTTCGCATTCATGAAGAAAAAAGATCTCATTTGGGACAGGAAGATGTGACATAATGGGAATATTAAAACATACTATCAATACCAGGTGGCGCTCATGATTGTGACATAGACAAGGTTTGCATGAAGTGTTTAAAGAGCATAGACATGATTGACAGGTCAACAACTGCAAAGCCACTGTCATAATGGCTACTCTATTGAAACCAATTGTCAACTACCTGTGAAGCACTGAGTAATTATTGCCAGTTATTCTGTTCTTTGTCTGAGAGAGAGAACTGTCAAAACAGAGAAAACTCAAAACACCCTGAAAGATTTAACTATGTTATTATATGTACCACTTGATATCTTCACTTAATCACCATTCTTCACGCCCATTTTGTGATATTTTCACTTTCGGTCAATGAATTTGAAGTAACTATGGAAATGTTCATAAGAAAATCTTGCAATGTGCAGAAGCCTCTATCCTATTAATAGGATAAGCTCAGTTGACGGGTTAATTTAACACATTATGGACATAATACATATTGGATAAGCACGGTCGATAGGTTAATTTAGCCCAACATGGGCATAATACAAATTGGGTACATTATATGCCGTCGCAAATTGCTGTATGGCAATGTATCAAAATTATATTGAATTTTTTTTAATAAGAATATTGAATTATATTCAATATGATTTCAATTCATCCAGTTATTCAAAATTTTGACGCATGGATCAGCCTACAACATTGACACATTTTCAATGGCCTCATGGCATTATGACGTTCTGATCATTACTCAAAAGGCAAGTTTATTACCAGGACAAAGCCCCAATATTCGACTATTATAACACTTAATATTGTAATATATCTGAAAACAGTAAATAGTTCAATGTTCCATCCTGCTATAAGACTAAGATTAATGAATCAATGGGATAAAATCTTGCAAATGACTGACACACACTCGTCAAGTTCTCAACGACTTTGGCATTTCTTCTAAAGGACAAATCACATTGCTGTTTATAAATTTCATTTGTGCAGCAAAATCTGGCAACTGCAGCATGATAGTATCAAATGTAGGTCACATATTTCAGCAGCTTTATCGATAATTAGGTCACCTGGAGAATACAGCCTCATTTAATCAGGCGCTCACAAGAAATGTAAGCCATGCAGAATAGACTATACTTTCCACTGCCTGGAAGGGCAATATATATTGATTGGTATTTCTTTAGTTGTACTCCAGTATCCATTCTCAGTTTACATGTATCCGACTTCATTGATATCGACAGTTCTCCTGATTATATCATGAGCACATTTGCGTAGCCTATGCAAAATGTGTCAAATCATAGCTGTGTTACTGAAAGTTCGATAAGTTCAGGTGAATTTTAGAGCATCTTACTTATGTTAGATTAAACTGGAAACAACACATACCAAACGAGCAATATCGGTAATGTTGCATTTTCTAATAAACCTACATTTGAAGGAAACAACTGTATATATTAATGAAGTGATCTTTCCGGTACAGGCCGAATCACACCCGTTTTCTTTATCCATTCTATACAAAGGTCAAGAGGGTGAACTCAGTTAAGATATTATTTTCTGTTTAATGTTTAATGTTGATTACAACGCCAGTAACATAATTCAAAAGGTAACATGAAGGATCCGAGAATGAATATTTATAATTTTGTTGTAGATTACTATAAGAAGCAAATCAACCCTATTATTGTAGTGAATACTAGAAGAAAGTATTTCAAAAACATGGATTTAGTTCCAAAACTAAGTTTGAGGACATTCTGAGAATGTATTTGATAAGTAATGTCAGTAGTAGATACATGGTATATTATATCTATCGTATTTTTAAAGCTACAATAAAACATATGGATGGCATGCTGATTGATTCATTCTAATGAACGAGTGTTTTTCTGGTCCAGTTGACTCGTGGGTGGAGCAAATCATTAGCAATTTGTGAGTAGCTGACTACATTTTGGACTAATTCTCTCATTACCTCACGAATTATTTATATTGTTAATTGAATTTAGGATTAATATTCTGATTGACATTCTCCAGCTCGATGATTTGAGATAACTGAAAATATAGATTTCAGTCGTTTGTAGAAAATCAATCTAATTTAATAGTAATGATTGATGATAAAAAGAAATTTTTGGGGGGTGGGGTGGGGTAACGATCGATGCATCTTCCTACCTTGAATTCATTGATTAATGCATATGGAAACGTTTCCTCTGACAATGCCACGTAACAGGAGAGGTACGATTTGTGGATCTCTTCAGCAGCAATTTCGCATTGATGAAGCAAAACAAACTCATGTGTGACAGAAATATGTCAGAATGTGACTATTGAAGACATAATACCAATACCAAGTGGCGCTCATAACTGTGTCATATACAAGATTTGCAGGAAGTGTTCAAGAAACGTGGATACGATTGACCGGTTGACAACTTTAAAGCTACAGTGTCATTGTGGCTATCCCATGTTAACATATTGCCAACTACCCGTGAAGAATTTAGTGTCTGTTAATCTGTCTTTTCTCTGAGACCAAAAAATGTCGAAACAGAGGAATCTCAAAACCCTGAAAGATTTTACTAGGTATATGTACCACTCGATATCTACACTTACTCACTGTTCGTCATGCGTATTTTGTCATAATTTTACTTCCTGGCGACAGGTTCGATCCTAATTATAGACGTTTTCGGAAGGAAATCTTCAAATTGGTCGACCCTGCTATTATAATGTGCAGGATAAGCGTGGATAGGTTAATTTAGACTAACGCCTGTAATTTATCATCGTGATGGGGACTATATTAGGATGCAAAATTACCTCATTATTGTTGTCATACCTAGAAAAACTTTGTTTTAAAGATAACAATATGTTTACAACTAAACGAAGAGTATTTGATGAGTAAGGTCAGTAGTAAATATATTGTATAATAAATTTATCTTATTTTTTATAGCTACAATAAAACATACGGGAGGCATACAGACTCCTTGATTCTAATGCAAAGGTTCTTTTCTTCTCCAGATGAATTGTTGGTATATCAAATCGATATAAATTTAAATGAAGTGTGATATAATTGTGACATAATGGCTATCCTGATAGAACCGATTGTTCGCTACCTGAAAATCTTTGATTAATTGTCTATTTATCTGTTCTTTTTTTAGTAACATGAACAAAAGACAAATCGGACATGTGAAGGCAATATGTTAGTTGCCAACACCTTGGGCAGAATGCAAACTCAGTGCATTATATCTGATGCAAATTGATGCATGAAAATTGAATCAAAATTGTATTGAAGAATTTATATAAGAATATTCCATTGATATTTAATATGATTTCAATTCATCCCGTCATTCGCTCTTTTGACGGATGGATCAGCTTACAACACTGACACATTTTTAATTGTCTTCTGGCAATATGACTTCTGATCATTACTCAACAGGCAAGTGTATTACAGTTTACCTCATTAGCTCATGAGAGCATTTGCATACCCGTTCCAAAATGATTCGAACCCTAGCTGTGTTACTGAAAGTTCGATAAGTTCAGGTGAATTTTAGAGCATCTTACTTATATTAGACACTAAACTGCATGCGTCATATTACAAATTTCGGCATCGGTCCTGTTGCGTGTTCTAACAATAGTTACATTTGAAGCAAAGGATTGTAGATATTAGTGAAGTGACCTTTCCAGAACAGGTCGAATCACATCCGTTTTCTTTATCGTTCAACACAAAGGTCAAGAGGTTGCACACAGTTAACATATTAATTTATGTTTAAACTTTACTGTTGATTTCCTCACACGTAACATTATTTACTAGAAAGCATGAATACCCTTATAGATTTGATTAGGTATATGGACCAGTCAATATATTCACTGAGTCACTATTTTTCATGCATTCTGTAATATTTTGTTTCGTTCGATAGGTTCCAACTAATTATTTACGTTTCCGGAAGAAAATCTTCAAATTTGTCGACCATCATGCTACATGTCTGCGGAATGATGCCCAGTGCAAGACATCACTATAAACTGCCACACTGCAGACATCGTAGCGATATGACAGAAAAATGATTAAAGTTACGTTACAAATCCTAAATACACACACACACACACACACACACACACTCAAATTTGTCGACGCTGCTATTCTAATGTATAGAATAAGTGCGATTCCGAAATTCATTTTGAGTAACACTTGTTATTTATGATTTTGTAGGAGACTACAATAGGAGCCAAAATAACCTCTTTATTGTAGTGATACCGAGAAGAATTTTTTTGAAAGTTACCATTAGGTTCACAGTTACACTTAAGGACATTAATGAAAATATTTGATAAGTAATCTTATAAGTTATCTTATTTTTAAAGCTAAAAACAAAACATACGGATTTTCATATTGAGTACTTGACTCTAATGCACTGGTTCTTTTCTAGTCCAGATTACTTGTGGGTGTAGCAGGTCGTCAAAAAATTTATATGAAGTGTGAATCAACAATGACATAATGGCTACCCCAATAGAACCGATTGTCAGCTACCTGCAAAGCATTGATTAATTGTCTATTTATCTGATTTTTATGAGTAACATTGACAAAATACAAATTCGATACGTGTGGTCAATAGGTTAATTTAACCCAACATGGGCAGAATACAAACTGAGCACATAATAAGCCGTCCCAAATAGATGTACTAAAATGTATAAAAATTGTTTTGAAAAATTTGTATAAGAATATTGCTTTAATATTTAATATTACTTCAGTTCGTCCCGTCATTCAATCCTTTGACGCATGGATCAGTTTGCAACATTTATCCGTTTTCAATTGCCTCATTGCAATATGACGTTCTGATCATTACCCAAGTGGCAAGTTTATGACCAGGACAAAGCTTCAATATTCAAAAATTGTAACACATATTAATGTAATATATCTTTAGGCAGTAAATAGTTTAAAGTTGCATCCTGCAATAAGACTAACATTAATGAATCACTGAGATAAAAGTTTCCAGATGACTGACACACATTCGTCAAGTTTTCAACAAATTTGGTATTTCTTCTAAGGAACAAATGCTCATTGTTAGTTATCAATTTCATTTGTGCACAAACATATGGTAACTGAATCATGATATTATCAAGTGTAGTTCATATACGGTATTTCATACTGATTGCTTGACTTCTATGCACTGGTTCTTTACTAGAATAGATGACTCGTGGATGTAGCAGATCGTTAGAAAATTATATGAAGTGTGAATCAACTGTGACATAATGGCTACCTAGATAAAACCGATTGTCAGCTACCTGCAAAGCATTGATTAATTGTCTATTTATCTGATTTTTGTGAGTAACATTGACAAAATACAAATTGGATACGTGTGGTCAATAGGTTAATTTGGCCCGACATGGGCGGAATACAAACTGAATGCATAATACGCCGTCCCAAATAGATGTATGAACATGTATCAAAATTGTATTGCAAAAATTTGTATAACAATATTGCATTAATCTTTAATATGACTTCAATACATCCCGTTATTCAATCCATTGACACATGGATCAGCTTACAACATTTATCCGTTTTCAATTGCCTCATTGCAATATGACGTTCTGAACATTACACATTGTAAGTTATTAATTTCATTTGTACACACACATCTGGCAACAACAGCATGATAGTATCAAACGTAGGTCACAAAATTCAGCATCTTTATCGATATTTAGGTCACCTGGAGAATACAGCCTCATTAAATCAGGTGTTCACAATATGACAAAAAATGTAAGCCATACAGAATAGACTATACTTTCCACTGTCTGGAAGGGCATTATAAATTGATTGGTATTTCTTTAGTTGTACTCTAGTATCCATTCGCAATTTACGTGGATCCGACTTCATTTAAATCGATAGTTCTCCTGATTATATCATGAGCACATTTGCGTAGCCTATGCAAAATGTGTCAAATCATAGCTGTGTTACTGACAGTTCGATAGGTTAGGTGAATTTTAGAGCATCTAACTAATGTTAGAATAAACTGGAAACAAGACGTACCAACCAACAACATCAGTCATGTTGCAGTTTCGAATAATAATTACATTTGAAGCAAACGACTGTATATATTAGTGACCTTTCCGGTACAGGGCGAATCATACCCGTTTTTTTATCCATTCTACACAAAGGTCAAGAGGTTGAATTCAGATAACATAATATTTTCTGTTTAATGTTTAATGTTGATTTCATCGCCAGTAACATTCTTTCCTAGGTAGCATAAAGAGTCCGAGAATCAATATTTAATTTTTTTTAAAGATTACTATAGCAGCAAATCAACCCTATCAATGTAGTGATAAATAGAAGTAATTATTTCAAAACATGGATTTAGTTCCAAAACTAAGTTTGAGGACATTCCAAGAATGTATATGATAAATAATGTCAGTTGTAGATATATGGTATATTATATTTATCGTATTTGTAAAGCTACAATACAATATACTGATGGCATGATGATTGATTCATTCTAATGAATCTGGTCCAGTTGACTTGTGGGTGGAGCAAATCATTAGTAATTTGTTAGTAGCTGACTACATTTTGGACTAATTCCTTAATTACCTCACGAATTTTTTATATTGTTCATTGGATTTAGGATTGATATGCTGATTGACATTCTCCAGCTCGATGATTTAAGATAACTGAAAATATAGATTTCAGTCGTTTGTAGGAAACCAATCTAATTCAATAGTCATGATTGATGATAAAAAGGCATTTTTTTTGGGGGGGGGGAGAGGGTAACGATCGATGCATCTTCCTACCTTGTATTGATTGATTCATGCATATGGAAACGTTTCCTCTGACAATGCCACGTAACAGGAGAGGTACGATTTGTGGATCTCTTCAGCAGCAATTTCGCATTGATGAAGCAAAACAAACTCATGTGTGACAGAAATATGTCAGAATGTGACTATTGAAGACATAATACCAATACCAAGTGGCGCTCATAACTGTGTCATATACAAGATTTGCAGGAAGTGTTCAAGAAACGTGGATACGATTGACCAGTTGACAACTTCAAAGCTACAGTGTCATAACGGCTATCCCATTGAATCAATTGCAAACTACCTGTGAAGCATTTAGTAAGTGTCTGTTTATCTGTTTTTTTCATGAGATCGAAAACTGTCGAAACAGGGGAAACTCTAACACCCTGAAATATTTTACTAGGTATATGTACTACTCGATATCTACACTTAGTTAATATTTGTCGTGCGCATTCTGTCATTTTATTTTCGGGCGACAGGTTCGATCTAATTATGGACATTTTCGGAAGAAAATCTTAAAAGTCGACGCTGCTATTCTAATGTGTAGGGTAAGCGTGGATAGGTTAATATAGACTAACACCTGTTATTTAACATCGTGCTGGGGACTACATTAGGATGCAAAATTACCTCATTATTGTTGTCATACCTAGAAACACTTTTTTTGAAAGATAAGATTAGGTTTACAACTAAACGAGAAGTATTTATTAAGTAATGTCAGTAGTAAATATATTGTATAATAAATTTATCTGATTTTTATAGCTCCAATAAAACATACGGAAGGCAAACGGACTCCTTGATTCTAATGCATTGGTTCTTTTCTACTCCAGATGAATTGTGGGTGTACCAAATCGTCAGAAATTTACATGAAGTGTGATATAACTGTGGCATAATGGCTATCCCGATAAAACCGATTGTCCGCTACCTGTAAATCATTGATTAATTGTCTATTTATCTGTTCTTGTTTGAGTAACATGGACAAAAGACAAATCGGATATGTGAGGGCAATAGGTTAGTTTCTACCAATTTGGGCAGAATGCAAACTCAGTACGTTATATCTGATGCAAATTGATGTATGAAAATTGAATCAAAATTGTATCGAAAAATTTATATAAGAATATTCTATTAATATTTAATATGATTTCAATTCTTCCCGTCATTTACTCTTTTGACGGATGAATCAGCTTACAACACTGACACATTGTCTCGTAGCAATATTACGTTCTGACCATTATCCAACAGGTAAGTTTATTAACAGTAAAATGTTTCAATATTCGAATCTTATAATGTTAAATATCGTAATATATCTGCAGGCAGTAGATAGTTCAATGTTGCATCGTGCTATGACACGAAGATTGATGAATCATTGCGATAAAATCTTGCAAATTACTGACACACACCCGTCAAGTTTTCAATAACTATCGCGTTTCTTCTAACGGACAAATGCACATTGTCATTTATCCGTTTTTATTTGTCATGTAATATATGGCAGCTACAGAATTATCCTCTCAAATGTAGATACAAAGCCCATCTTTGTAAGATATTTTGCATCAGCATGAGAATATAGCCTCATTTGACCAGTTGCTCATAAAATGTCAACAAATGTAAGCCGTACGTGATGAAGATCATTTGTGGACACACCCTGAGTGGTAGAGACAGTTTAACAGAATAGGCTATATTTTGAAATGCCTAGAAGGGCAATATAAACTGATTACATCACGTACGTAAGGCAACCTGATTTTGGTGGGAAATAACCAACATTCAGTCGCTTGCGGTAACCAATTATCGATAAAAGCTGCAGTATTTTTATGCTAAATCTGTCCTATTTTTAATTACAATAAGTGACTCTAAAGTTATATTTTAAGTTAATAGGTCCTGCAGATTAGATACGACCTTATATCAAAAGTAACTAATTAACTGTGGTACAAGAGTTACGGGATCAATATACCTTTATTAATACCCTATTGTTTTCACTATCGGAATAATTGTCTCTTTTTAATTGTGATCTAAACGATTTAGACATTTTTGAAAGAGGGAAGCTATAGTTCGGGTTTGGATTTGACTCACTTTCATATATCGATAATAGCTTTTAAATTTGCTATAACCCATGTAATACTAAAATAATAACTAGGAAGTACAGTCAACATCCTATAAATAACCTTCGGTATTTCTATAGTTGCACCCCAGTATCCGTTCGCAACTTACATGGATCAAACCTCATTTATATCGACAGTTTTCCTGATTATCTCATGAGCATATTTGCATACCCGTTCCGAAATGATTCGAACCCTAGTTGTGTTACTGAAAGTTCGATAAGTTCAGGTGAATGTTAGAACATCTTACTTATGTTAGACACTAAACTGCACGCGTCATATTACAAATATCGGCATCGGTCCTGTTGCGTGTTTTAACAATAGTCACATTTGAAGCAAAGGATTTTAGATATTAGTAAAGTGACCTTTCCAGAACAGGTCAAATCACACCCGTTGTCTACACAAAGGTCAAGACGTTGAACACAGTTAACATATTATTTTCTGTTTGAACTTTAATGCTGATTTCACCACAAGTAACATTTTTTTACTAGCAAGCGTGAATACCCTGATAGATTTTACTAGGTATATGGACCACTCGATATATTCACTGAGTCACTATATATTATGCATTCTGTGATATTTTGTTTCGTCCGAGAGGTACGAATTAATGATGGACGTTTTCGGAAGCAAAACCTTAACATTTTTCGACGCTACTATTCTAATATGTAGGATAAGTGCGTTTCATAGATTCATGTTGACTAACACCTGTTTTTATAATTTTGTAGGAGACTACACTAAGAAGCAAAATTACCTCATTATTTGAGTGATAACTAGAATAAATTAATTTCGAAAAATATCATTAGGTTCACAATTAAATTTAAGCACATTCAGGAAAAGTATTTGATAAGTAATGTCTCTAGTAGATATATTGTATAATATATTTATCTTATTTTTAAAGCTGAAAATCATACGGATTTTCATAATGATTGCTTGACTCTAATGTACTGGTTCTTTTCTAGTCCAGTTTACTTGTGGGTGTAGCAGGTCGTTAGAAATATATATGAAGTGTGAATCACCTGTGACATAATGATGGCCCCAATAGAAGCTAATGTCAGCTACCTGTAATGCATTGATTAATCGTCTTTTATTCTGTTTCTTTTATTAGTAACATTAACAATATACAAATCGGATACTGTGGCCAATAGGTTAAATTAGCCCAACATGGGCAGAATACAAACTGAGCACATTATACGCCGTCTCAAATTGATGTATGAACATGTATCGAAATTGTATTGAAAATCTTGTATAAGAATATTGCATTAATATTTAATATGATTTCAATTCATTCCGCCATTCAATACTTTGACGCATGGATCAGTTTGCAACATTTATCCATTTTTAATTGCCTTATTGCAGTATGACGTTCTGAACATTACACAAGAGGTGAGTTTATTGCCTGGACAAAGCTTCAATATTCGAATATCATAATACTTATTGTAATATATCTGCAGGCAGTAAATAGTTCAAGGTTGA
The DNA here is from genome assembly GCA_028554795.2 of Sinohyriopsis cumingii. Lineage (NCBI taxonomy): Eukaryota > Metazoa > Mollusca > Bivalvia > Unionida > Unionidae > Sinohyriopsis > Sinohyriopsis cumingii. Next base: position 49,931,760 of record CM068836.1, on the reverse strand, counting down.
ATCCTGCTATAAGACTGAAATCAATGTATCACTGAAATAAAATCTTTCAAATGGCTGACACACACTCGTCAAGTTCTCAATAAATTTGGTATTTCTTCTAAGGAACAAATGCTCATTGTTAGTTATCAATTTCATTTGTTCACCAACATCTGGCAACTGCAGCATGATATTATCAACTGTAGGTCACATATTTCAGCATCTTTATCGATAATTAGGTCACCTGGAGAATACAGCCTCATTTAATCAGGCTCTCACAATATGTCAAAAACTATTATCCACACAGAATAGGCTATATTTTCCACTGCTAGGAAGGACAATATAAATTGATCACATCACGTACTTTACGCTACCGATTATGGCTGACAGTGATTCAATTGCAGTAACCAATTATCGATAAAAGCTTCAGTTCACATAAGTTTAATCTGTCCTAATTGTAATTACAGTGAGTGGCTCTAAAGTTATATTTTAAGATAATAGGACCTGCAGATAAAATACGCCCTGATATCAAAAGTAACTTGTTAACTGTAGTACAATAGTTACGGGTACAAAGTACCTTATTAATACTCTAATAATTCCACTGTTGGGTAAATTGTCTCTCTTTTATTATCATCTGATAGATTTATACATTTTTGAAAGAGCGAAGTTATAGTTTTGGTTTGGGTAATCGTATTCTCAAATATATTGATTCATATAAATTTGACTTCCATGCATCTACCAATAACAGACTTAAATTGTTCTACCCCTGTGTCACTAAAAAAACGAGCAACTACTATCAGCATCCTAAAAATGACCTGCAGTATAGTAATAGTAGTACTCCAGTATCCACTCGCAAATTAAATGGATCAGACTTCATTTATATCGACAGTTCTCCTGATTGTATCATGAGCACATTTGCGTAACCTATGCAAAATGTGACAAACCCTAGCTGTGTTACTGAAAGTTCGATAACTTCAGGTGAATTTTAGAGCATCTTACTTATGTTAGACACTAAACTGCACTCGTCATATTACAAATATCGGCATCGATCCTGTTGCATATTCAAACAATAGTTACATCTGAACCAAACGATTGTAGATATTAGTGAAGTGACCTTTCCAAAACAGGTCTCTATCATTATACACAAAGGTCAAGAATTTGAACACAGTTAACATATTATTTTTTGTTTGAACTTTAATGTTGATTTCAGCACAAGTAACATTCTTTACTAGGAAGCGTGAATACGATGATAGATTTTACTAGTAATATGGACCACTCGATATATTCACTGATCACTTTTTCATGCCTTCTATGATATTTTGTTTCGTCCGAGATATTCGAATGTATGATGGTCGTTTCGGAATTTTAAACATCTTAATATTTGTCGACTGTACTATTATAATATGTCTGATAAGTGCGTTTCCTAGATTCATGTTGACTAACACCTGTTTTTGTGATTTTGTAGCAGACTATGCTAGAAGGGAAAATAACCTCATTATTTGAATGATAACTAGAATAAATTATTTTTGAAAGATACTATTAGGTTCACAAATAAATTTAAGCACATTCAGGAAAAATATTTGATAAGTAATGTCATTAGTCGATATATTGTATAATATATTTATCTTATTTTTAAAGCTCAAATAAAATATACTGCTTTTCATAATGATTGCTTGACTCTAATGCACTGGTTCTTTTCTAGTCCAGTTGACTTGTGGGTGTAGCAGGTCGTTAGAAATTTATATGAAGTGTGAATCACCTGTGACATAATGATGGCCCCAATAGAAGCGAATGTCAGCTACCTGTAATGCATTGATTAATCGTCTTTTAATCTGTTTCTTTTATTAGTAACATTAACAATATACAAATCGGATACTGTGGCCAATAGGTTAAATTAGCCCAACATGGGCAGAATACAAACTGAGCGCATTATACGCCGTCTCAAATTGATGTACTAAAATGTATCAAAATTGTTTTGAAAAATTTGTATAAGAATATTGCATTAATATTTAATATGATTTTAATTCATCCCGCCATTCAATACTTTGACGCATGGGTCAGTTTGCAACATTTATCCATTTTTAATTGCCTCATTGCAATATGACGTTCTGAACATTACACAAGAGGTAAGTTTATTACCTGGACAAAGCTTCAATATTCGAATATCATAATACTTATTATTGTAATATATCTGCAGGCAGTAAATAGTTCAAGGTTAAATCCTGCTACAAGACTGAAATTAGTGAATCACTTAGATAAAATCGTTCAAACGACTGACACATACTCGTCAAGTTTTCAACCAATTTGGTATTTCTTCTAAGGAACAAATGCTCATTGTTAGTTATCAATGTCATTTGTGTACAAACATCTGGCAACTGAATCATGATATTATCAAGTGCAGTTCACAAATTGCAGCATCTTTATCGATAATTAGGTCACCTGGAGAATACACCCTCATTTAATCAGGCTCTCACAATATGTCAAACAATTGTAAGCCATACAGAATAGGCTATATTTTCCACTGCCTGGAGGGACAATATAAATTGATCACGTCACGTACTTTACGCAACCTGATTATGGCTAACAACGATTCACTTGCAGTAACCAATTATCGATAAAAGCTTCAGTATTTGTAAGCTAAATGTGTCCTAATTTTAATTACAGTAAGTGACTCTCAGGTGATATTTTAAGATAATAGGACCTGCAGATAAAATACTCCCTGATATCAAAAGTACATTATTAACTGTGGTACAATAGTGACAGGCAATATGTACCTTTATTAAGACTCTAATAATTCCACTGTTGGATAAATTGTCTCTCTTTCATTGTGATCTGATATATTTATACATTTTTGAGAGAGGGAAGTTATAGTTTTGGTTTGGATAATCGTATTCTCAAATATATTGATTCATATAAATTTGACTTCCATGCATCTACCAATAACAGACTTAAATTGTTCTACCCCTGTGTCACTAAAAATAACGAGCAACTACAATCAACATCCTAAAAATAACCTGCAGTATAGTAATAGTAGTACTCAAGTATCCACTCGCAAATTAAATGGATCAGACTTCATTTATATCAACAATTCTCCTGATTATATTATAAGTACATTTGCGTATTCTTTGCAAAATACGACGAACCCTAGCTGTGTTACTGAAAGTTCGATAAGTTCGGGTGAATTTTAGAGCATCTTACTTATGTTAGATTAAACTGGAAACAACACATGCCAACCAGCAATATCGGTGATGTTGCATTTTCTAACAATAATTGCATTTGAAGCAAATGATTGTAGATATTAGTGAAATGACCTTTCCGGTACAGGTCGAATCACACCCGTTTTCTTTATATATTCTACACAAAAGTAAAGAGGTTAAACTCATTTAACATAATATTTTCTGTTTAATATTGTATTTTGTTCTCAACGCAAGTAACATTCTTCACTAGGTAACATGAGGAATCCGAGAATCAATCTTTATAAGTTTTTTTGTAGATTATTATAGGAAGCAAAGCAACCCTATTCCTGTAGTGATAAATAGAGGAAATTATTTGAAAAATGGATTTAAATCCAAAACTAAGGTTGAGGGCATTCAGAGAATGTATTTGATAAGTAATGTGAGTAGAAGATATATGGCATAATATATTTATCATATTTTTAAAGCTCCAATAAAAAATACGTATTGCATGCTAATTGCTTGATTCTAATGAATGGGTTCTTTCCTGGTCCAGTTGACTTGTGGGTGTAGCAAATCATTAGAAATTTGTAGGTAGCTGACTACTGGTGGGAGTAACTCCCTCATTGCCTAACGAACTACTTATATTATTAATTAACTTTAGAATTAATATGCTGATTGACGTTATCCAGCTCGATAATTAAAGATAACTGAAAATACAAATTTTCGTCGTTAATATCGAATCAAGCTAATTTAATAAGTCATAATTGATGATAAAAAGACAAGTTTTGGGAAAAGGGGTAACGATCGATGCATCTTGTTACCTTGAATTCATTTATTAATGCATATTGAAACGGTTACTCTGACAATTGAATGTAACGGAAGAGGTAAGATTGGTTTATTTGTTCAGGGGCAATTTCGCATTGATGAAGCAAAAGAAACTTATGTGTGACAGAAATATGTCAGAATGAGACTACTGAAGGCATAATATCAATACCAAGTGGCGCTCATGGCTGTGTCATATACAAGATTTGCAGGAAGTGTTCAAGAAACATGGGCACGTTTGACCGGTTGACAGCTTTAAAGCTGCAGTGTCATAGTGGCTATCCCACTTGAACCAACTGACAACTACCTGTGAAGCATTTAGTAAGTGTCTTTTTATCTGTTCTTTGTCTGAGACCGAAAACTGTCGAAAGACAGGAAACTTACACACTGAAAGATTTTACTAGGTATATGTACCACTCGTTATCTTCACTGAGTCACTATTGTCCAAGCGCATTCTGTCATATTTTTACTTCTGGCCGACAGGTTCAATCTAGTCATGGACGTTTTCAGAAGAAAATCTTTTCATTTGTCGACGCTGCAATTATAATCTGTTATTTATCATCTTGGTGGTGACTACAGTAGGATGATAAATAACCTTATTATTGTAGTAATACCTAGAATATTTCTTTTGATGATTAAGATTAGTAATAAATATATTGCATAATAAATGTATCTTATTTTTATAGCTCCAATAAAACATACGGAAGGCAAACGGACTCCTTGATTCTAATGCACTTGTTCTTTTCTACTCCAGATGAATTATTGGTGTGCCAAATCGTGAGAAATTTATACAAAGTGTGATATAACTGTTGCAAAATGGCTATCCGGATATAGCCGATTGTCCGCTACCTGTAAAGCATTGATTAGTTGTTGTTTTTCTATTCCTTTTTAGTAACATGGACAATATACAAATTGTATATGTGTGGCCACTAGGTCAACTGCCCCCAAATTGGACAGGATGCTAATTCAGTGCAATATGTCTGATGCAAATTGATGTATGAAAATTGGAGCCAAATTGTATTGAAAACTTTATATAAGGATATTCCAATAATATTTAATATGATTTCAATTCATCCTGTCATTCACTCTTTCGACGGATGGATCAGCTTACAACACTGACACATTTTCAATTTTCTCGTTCAATATGACGTTCTAGGATCCAAACAGTCTACATTAAATGAAGACTTCACCATGATAGCAGAATGGATAGCTGCACTTGCTAAAAAAATGGCATCCTCACCCGGAGAAGACAGGTTGGCTATGAAATATACAGACACATCCCGGTAAACATATCCGAAATCATTCTAGATCTATTTAATAATCGCATACGGAAGGGCCAACTACTCAAAAGTTGGAAAAAAGCTATCGTCATTCCAATACCCAAACCTGGCTAAAACCCAAATTACATCAATCATATAGACCCATATCTCTAACTGATAACATATGGAAAATAATGGAAACAATGATTAATGACAGACTAAAATATCATCTAGAAAGCAACAACTACATTGCAGAACACAAAGAGTTTTTCGCAACAAAAGATCCGATCCACCCTGGACCAATTGTTCAGACTCGAAGCAAGCATCAAACTAGCATTTAATGCAAAACGCAAATGTAACTGACATCTAATCGCAATATTTCTCGATCTAGAAGAAGCATTCGATTTGGTCTGAACAAAGGGTCTTATTGCGAAACTTAATCTAGACGAAATACCTTTCTGTATACATAACTGGACAGCAGACTTCATAATTGATCGGAAGCTACTGACAAAAGTAGGGGATCAATACTCACATGTATATGACCTAGAAAACGGTACGCCACAAGGTAGCGTACTTAGCCCCAATTTATTCAACATCATGGTAAACGACTTTGACACTATAATTAACAAAAATAAGGTAGATATATCCCAAACAGCAAAACAGTCATAGGGCAAATACAAGATAGTTTTAACCAAATAGGTCGGTGGGCAGATATATTGGGGGGGTGGCCAACCAAGAAACGCTTTTAGCAATTTATAAGGCGCTTATAAGAGCAAAGATAGATTACGAATGCAAAGTATATGCATCAGCTAACCAAACATCGCTTAATAAACTGATTCCATACAACATAAGGCACTAATCATTTGCACTGGAGCACTAAACTCAACCTCCCTAGAAGAGCTCCAAATACTGACAGGAGAACTATCACTGCATCTAAGAAGAAACGAAAGCATATTAAGATGTGCCCCACACGTTTCGATCCAAAAAACAAGCCATCCCACCAGGACAATTATCCAACAAAGTAATTTCTTTTTCATTAAACAACTGAAACCACAACAACCCGGTGCAAAAAAAGAAATCATGAACTAACTAAAGATCTTATCCTACTCACTCTTAAAGCTAAACAAATCAGTTATCCCGACCCAACACCATGGACAGGAGGTAACCCTAATTGTAACGCAATAGCCCATATTTATGGCAACAGACAAGGCCAGGTACATTATATAAAGACGAAAATGTTAGCCGAGCTAGACGAAAAATACATAGGGTACACCAAGATATACACCGATGGCTCAAATATTATTGCAAAAACGTACAAAACTGCTGCGCCAATAGTAATCCCTGAAACCAACACAGAATTCGGAGCTAGATTATCCGACACCTGCTCCATTTACACAGCTGAATTCTGGGCCATTATTGAAGTTCTAAAATGGATCCAACTAACAAACACTAGACAAGCAATTATCATTAGCGACTCCCTTAGCGTCATCAACTCGATTAAATCAAACCACTCTATCACAAGAATCAAATTTCTGAAGGAAACCACCATCTAATTAAACAACTGCTAAATAACAAACATATAAAAAGTTCATGTGGGTGTCCTCCCATATCGGACTAGCAGGTAACGATAAAGCAGACAAAGTAGCTAAACAATATATCCATGAACCTGACTCCATATCATTATACTACAGCGTCCAAGAATTGTATAGCATCATCATAATTAAAATCGACAATAAGTGGCAAAAACAATGGGATAGCAGCAAAAAGGGACACAAGCTATACTCGATACTAAATAAGGTCGCAAGACATACCAACCCGCCACAACTCGTTAGAAGTCAGGATCAAAAACTTATCAATAGGATACTAATAGGCAAAATTAAATTAGCCAGCAGCTTTGGGAAATATTTGACAATCAATATAAACTCAAATGGCAAATGCCCACACTGTCCACTCCAAGAAGATTTAGAACATGTTTTAACACATGCCATAAGTGTGGAAACCAAAAAACTAGGTTTAGGACTAAACAACATGAAATAGGGTCCCCACAGTCCTATCCAGATTTCCTCAAAGAACAAAACTTAAATAAGATCATTACCTGCAAAAAATATAAACTTCCTCACGGACATTGGGAAAAAGGGAGGATTTAAACAAAAGTGAGGTCGATTGCTGACAGTGCACCTTTGATGGAGTCTAGTCTTGTTCCTGCTCCATTGTTAAGGATAACGAGATTGGATTCCATTTTTTCAAGTAGTTTTCCCTTAGGTTTTGCGTTATTCCTCCCCATCTTACGTTATGTGCGTTACAATCTCCGCATATGATATACCGTATTTGATAAGTAATGTTAGTAGTAGAAATATGGTATACTATATTTACCTTATTTTTTTAAAGCTCCAATAAAACATTCGGATTGCATGCTGATGATTGATTCTCAAGAATGAGTGCTTTTCTGGTCCAGTTGACTTGTGGGTGGAGCAAATCATTAGAAATCTGTAAGTCGCTGACTACTGGTTGGACTAATTCCCTCATTACCTCACGAATTAATGATTTTGTTAATTGACTTTAGGATTATAATGCTGCTTGACATTCTCCAGCTCGATGATTTAAGATAACTGAAAATATAGATTTAATCGTTTGTAACTAATCAAACTAATTTTAATAAGTCATGAATACTTGTTAAATAGAGCATTTTGTTTGGTTTGGGTGATGATAGATGCATCGTGTTACTTTGAATTCGTTGAATAATGCTTATTGAAACGTTTTTTCTGAAAATTGCACGTAAAGGAAGAGGTACGACTGGTGGATTTGTTCAGGAGCCATTTCGCATTCATGAAGAAAAACAAACTCATGTGTGACATAACGATTCATCATAATGAAAATATGGAACACCTAATATCACTACAAGATGGCGATCATAATTGTGTCATACAGAAAGTTTGCAGGAAGAATTCAAGGAATATAGACATGACTGACCGGTCGAAACCTTTAAAGCAACTGCGTCCTAATTTTTATCCCATAGGAACCAATTGCCAATTACCTGTGAAGCATTTTTAGTAAGTGTCTGTTCATCTGTTCTTTGTTTGAGACCAAGAACTGTAGAAACAGAGGAAACTCTAAGACCATGATAGATTTTACTAGGGATAAGTACCACTCGATATCTTCAATGAGTCAATATTTTTCATGCGCATTATGTGATAATAGAAAAGGTACAATTTGTCGACGCTGCTTTTCTAATGTGTAGGGTATGCGATTTGGGTAGGTTAATTTTAATGTGTGGGATAAGCGATTTGGGTAGGTTAATTTTAATGTGTAGGATAAGCGATTTGGGTAGGTTAATTTTAATGTGTAGGATAAGCGATTTGGGTAGGTTAATTTTAATGTGTAGGATAAGCGATTTGGGTAGGTTAATTTTAATGTGTAGGATAAGCGATTTGGGTAGGTTAATTTTAACTACCACTTGTTATTTATAATTTTTGGGGACTACAATAGGATGCAAAACAACCTCATTTTTGTAGTGATACCCAGAATAAATTATTTGTCAACGATACCATTAGCTTCACAACTAAATTTAAGATCAGTAAGGAAAAGTATTTTATAAGTAATGTCAATAGTAGATATATTTTATAATATATTTATCTTGTTTTAAAGCTCAAATAAAACATACGGACTGCACACTGATTGCTTGACTCTAATGAACTGGTACTTGTCTGGTCGGTATGACTTGTGGGTGTACAAAATCATTAAAAATTTACATGAAGTGTGAATAAACTGTGACATAATGGCTACCCCAATAGAACTGATAGTCAGCTACCTGTAAAGCATTGATTGATTGTCTATTTATCTGCTCTTTGTTGAGTAACATGGATATAATACACATCGGTTACATGTGGTCAATAGGTTAACTGAGTGCATTATATGCTTTAGCAAACTGATATATGAAAATTATCAAAACTGTATTGAATAAATTGTATAGGATCATTAGTGATCACTATGATTTCAATTCATTCAGATATTCAAACTTTTGGCGCAGGGATCAGCTTACAACATTGACATATTTTCAATGGTCACATGGAAAGATGACGTTCTGATCATCACTCAGTAGACAAGTTTAGTGTTAGGACAAGGCCCAATATTCGGCTATTATAACAATATTCTAATATATCTGCAAGCAGTAAATTGCTCAGTGTTTCATCCTGCTGTGAGACTAAAATTAGTTAATCACTGAGATAAAATCTTGCAAAAGAGTGACACACACTCGTCAAGTTCTTGGTAAATGAGGTACAAATGCAAATTGTTATTTATGAACTTCATTTGAGCAGCAACGTCTGGCATATATAGCTTGCTGCTCCCAAATGTAGGTCTTAAAGTTGAGTTTTGTACAATATTTAACTGGAGATTATATCATGAATGCATTTGCGTAAACTATGCAGAATGCGTCGAATTATATTCACTGATTTTATGATCAATATACTGATTTTCGTACTACAGCTCAATGATTTAAGATACTGAAAAAAACAGATTTTAGTCGTTTGTAATTATTCAAGGAAAAAGACTTCATGAATGATAGATAACTGAATATTTTTAAGTTGGTTGCCGATTGAGATATCGTGTTACCTTGAATTCATTGATTAGTGCATGTTCAAACGTTTTCCATGATTCAATTTTCGCTATTTCAAATGCAGACTGGAAGCATACTAATATTAGCCATAGAAATACGTACTTCTCAAGACACACAAATACTGAAACCAATCGTAAGTAGTAAGGTGGGCCACTTTAGGGACAATGGGACTTACCATTAAAAACACCCCTGGGCCACTTTAGGGACTATGTAAATTTAACATGGGAAAAATTGCTGGGTCACTATAGGGACAATGGGATTTAACATGGGAATAGATTTTGGGCTTGTTTAACGACAAGGGGAATTTAACATGGGAGAAAACTACTTTAGGGACAAGGGGAATTGAACATGGGAGAAAAAAAATAGCAATTCTAGGGACAAGGGGAATTTAACATGGGAATAGAGTTTGGGTCTGTCTAGGGACTAGGGGAAATGTAACAGGGTCGGGACCCTATTTTAATACGGTCCCGACCTGATGGGTCTCTATGTTTTTTTGTTTTTTTTTAAAATAAAAAAATTAAAATAATGGGGTAGGCAATTGAAAGTCTATCTCTTTTCGAGAGATGTGGGTGGCCCTGAAAAGGGCCTTTGGTTTTCTTCTTCTTCTAATTTCTTCTATTTCTCCACCAGCTTCTTATTTTCTGTCCTACATTTTTTTCTCTTCTTTTCTTTCTTTTCTTTCTCCTTTTTCTTCTTTTTCTCTTCTTTCTGCTTCTCCTCCTCTTCTTTCTTCCTCTTCTCATTTTCTTCTTCTTTTTCAATTTTTTCGTTCCATGCTCTCATCCTTATCCTTTCCTCTTCATCCTCCTTCTCCTCCTTTATTTCTTTTAACAGATCACTGATGATGTCGTTTACTTTTCTTAAATTGTTGATCTCCATCTTCACTCGATGGGGACTGTAAGAATAGTGATCCTCGTTTAGGTTAACCAACATTTGCTCCATCATACCCAAATTGTCCAGGACGTCTTGCAATTTTTTCATTTTATCAAGGAAGTTCGAAGCCATCTTCTTTTTATTCTTTGTAGAATGGTGTGAACGAAGAATACTGTGGGTTCTTATAGTTAAAGCGCGGACGTGATGGAAAACATCCACCTAAAGCCCAAAAGTTATATTACCTAGATCATCATTTAAAACGCGCGGACGTGAAGGAAAACATCCCTACTTTTCTCATTTCATATTATCTACTATCCACACACGTGAAGCAGCAATTAACAAACCCCAAATCTACTATCCACACAAACCAACTTAAGCTCTTACAAAACCCAATAATCTAATATCCACACTAACTTACGTGAGCGCTTACAATCACACACACACACACACACACACACACACACACGCACACACACTAGAAAAAAGAGTCAGTGTTTATATTCACACTACTCTACATACACACATTGGCAAATCGATTACTATTTCTTTTCTAAAGGTTTGGGTAGCCCTGAAAAGGGCTGTTTGTTTTTGAACTCCAGTGACACCTGGTTAATGATGGCACCTTCCAGGCCTGGCACCACACCCACATCTTCTTCCCCAGTCTCCTTTTACTTTTTTTCTTGAGAGCGCAGAGGGAGGATGATTGGCTTCAGCACCCCAATCCTCTGTCTCTGGTATCTTGTAAGCCATCTTCTCTCCTATTTTCTTTTCCCCCTCTTCCCTCTGTCTTCTCTCCTCCTCTTCTTTCTTTATCCTTGCCTCTTCTACTATGGCCTCTGCAGCCAGCTCATTCACTATACGCCTGGCATATTCCAGGTGCATCTGGAGTTCTAGAAGCTTTACAATTCTTGTATTCATTGTCTTGCTGTTAACAGGTCGACTAAGGGTAGCCCAAATGACGATTAGTTTTCAATTTATACTAAAAGCGCGGACGTGAAGGAAAACATCCCCTTAAAACAAAATTTATACTACCTAGATCATCACCAAACAACGCGCGGACTTAAAAGAAACACTCACTGACTTTTTTTATACTACCTATCACTATTCTAAAAAATTTCATTAAACAAATAATATACTATCCACATACGCAAAGCAGTCAAATCAAACCCCAAATCAACTCTTCACGCACGTCAAACAGCAAAAAAAACATGATCATAATCTACTATTCACACAAACGTACTTTAGCGCTTACAATCACCCACACACACATAAACATATACAGTCACACCAGAAAAGAGTGAGTGTTTATATTCACACTACTCTACATACATACATTGGCAAATCGATTGTTATTTCTTTTCTAGAGATTGGGGTAGCCCTGAAAAGGGCTGTTTTTTGTGCGAAGTTGAAGCTAGGGCGATCTTTTAGTTTCTAAGAATGCGACGTCCTCTGACGATAGACTTTCTGACGATAGGTCTGCTTCTTCGGAAAGAGAAGAACTCTTTGGTGTCGATACGACAATCGACAAAGCCTCTGTCAGGTTCAGGTTCCTGCTGCTGTTGTTGCTGTTGCTGCTCTCTCTGCTGTTTCCGAAGTCTGTACTTCTCTGTCCATTCTTCTTTCTCCTTCTTGATTTCCTTCTTGAAGAGCTCTTCTTTCAGGTCTTCAGTGACTTTTAACATTCTCACATTCTCTATCTCCTCTGGCTTCGGTATCAGACTGTGTCTCACCCTATGCAAATTCACGTAGGCTTCGTACAACTTGGCTAATCTTGAGCACATCTTCGTAGGAAGATGAGTCGACAATGGATGGGCAGACTGGAGACTACCCCCGGTTTTATGGTCAAAGAGTTCTTCTTCTCTTTCCGAAGAAGCAGACCTTATCCTGCGAGAAAACCTGTCGTCAGAGGAGGCCGCCATCTTATAACCTAAAAGATCGACATAGCTTCAAGTTCACAAAAAAAAAATAATAATAATAATAATAAAACACTTCAGGGCTGCCCCCTACTCTCGAAAAGAAATAACATTCCATTGCCTATGATATGTTAGTCTCTTAGAAAAAAAACAGAAGTGAGTCTATAAGCACATGATTTCTTTATCTTGGTTAGAAAGTGTGACTCTAAGCCCTTCGATTCCGTTGCTTATCAAAATTTTTAAAATAGTGATGGTCAGTAAAAACTGAGTGAGTGTTTCTTTTAGGTCTGTGCGGTTTTTTTTGTGGTGATAATATGGATAATGTAAGTTCGGGTACAACGAAATTAAAAGAATTAGGCCCAGAACTCGGTGTGGAGGGAAGAAATATACGCAACAGCAGCGGGAGCAAGAAATGCAGACCCAGCCAGTTAGCACTCCACCCACCTAGAGACCACAAACAACATCTAGTCAACAGTCGACTATACCTAACAAATAACCCACCCCGGAAAGAGTGGTGGCAGAACAAAGGGCCAATTATGTTAGACAAACGGTATGGCAAACTCAAACTCAATTATCGGAGGCACTACGTTCTTCTCTCACTCCGATACTACAGGCAATCCCAGCTGAAAGAACAACCACAACAACAATAACAGCGACAGACACCATAGAAGCGGATTTGAAACTATCTACCTCAACTGAAGAATTAGTATCAGAACCAGAAGAGGAAATAGAGGCGGTTCAGGAGGAGGAGGGGGACGCTGACCCTCGTTGAGAAGTACACCGAAATGGGGCTAGATCAAGCATTGCATGACGTCAACAAAGCAGAGCAGTTTATAAGAGCCATACAATACGTTGCCTACAAATCTCTAGACACCTTTAAACCAAGACCTTCTCAATGGAAATTTGGAGTGAGAGTTCTCCCCCAATTCTACAGACAAGCCTACACTGGATACCCCCTCATTCAACTGGTAGAAGCCGCTTCTACCGCCCATCATGGCTACGCATTTCCTCATATCAAGAATCATGAGACTAGGAGTGCGGGAAAGATCGTGAGGGCGAAAGAGAGACCTGGTACCTTCTAGCAGAAAAACAGCCTTTTTTAGGGCTCCAAAAGATTGCCTTTTATTAAATAGGGAACCATATTTGGATTGGTATCCCTCCTTGACTAAACTATTCTCGAAACAAACTTGACCCATTGGAACACCGCGACAAACTTAACTTGTTTAACCTAACAGTGACCAAATTGGTATATGTCGCTTAGACATATTAATTTAAATAAGATCAGCATGGCTATTTGTATGTACACTAAGTACCAATATTAGATAGATATGTTAGGAAGTAGGAAATTTAACAGACTCGTTAGATTTTAACTAATTGCACAGGTGGCTAACACATTATTGGTACTTTTGATTGTCCATTAGCAAAAAGTGGACTTCATTTGAAATAAGTACCGGCTGGCGTTTTGGGGAGTACTTAACATCCATGGCTGTCTTACTGAGTACCTTTTTTTCCTCCTTTACTACGCTCGGACAGACAAATGAGTGTGTGGTGAGACTATTCCCACTCATGTTTAAAGCCTTTCAGTCAGGTTGTTAAGGACTAGTTAGTCCAAGCATATATAGGTGATTATGAACGTTAGGAATATCCCCTCATTTTTTCAGAAATATCAAACCTTTTATGTGCATTTTCCCTTTTCCACTCTACATTAATGCTTAGATTTGTTCCAAAAGAGAAAAAAGAAACCAAACAATTTTGTTTAAAAAAAAATGAATTTTGAATTCAGATTTCTCTCTGTTTATAATTTTTTCAAGTTGATGGTGCATGACAGATTACATTCGCCTACCTTTCCAAAGTGAGAGACATTTCTTCACATGTCATTGCCTTTGTTAAATTCGGTTTCATTGGTTAGTTATCGTTAATCTTTAATTTTTTGATGCATTTCTTTTTGATAGAAGATTTAAGGCTTTCTGGTGTTGTAAGGGTATTTATGTTGTTTAGTCTGTTGATGAAATTATCTATAGCAAAGTGCTTAAGATTTTTAATTTTTTTTATTTCAAGCCCTACAAAAGGAGACCAAGTTTGTCTTGAAAGAGGATTGAAACTCTAAATTACACGGGCGTGAAGGAAAACATCGTTGTGTTCATTCTAATCATGCTTGCCGTATCTCTTTGTGTTTTAGAGGTCATATTTCTTCTTAAGTAAATACACACATCAATAGACAGACAGATTGGGTCATCATCCTTGAGTTTCACTGTACTTTCGGTTCTTTACTTCATACAAACCCCAAATTTATTAGTTTGAAGAATAAAAAAAAAGATAACATGCCCCTCAATACTGTAACACGTCTGTTCTGACTCTACCGATATGAGTGTGAGTGTTTATGTTAAAATGTTTAAGTGAGATATAAAGAAAAATGGTCAGCTTGAAAACGCGAACCAATACTGTGACGCTCAGTATTTTGATGTGGTAAGAAGAAATGGTACAATACACAAAGAGGGCTTGTAAGTTCACATTCCAGTCTGTCTGCGCCGTAATGGTAACAACGCAAGAGCGTAGGGATTATTATGCCACACAGTCCTAGAACAAAACAATGCATCACCCGTTGTAAGCCATTTCATTGGCTATACTTATTTTCTTACCGCGTTCGCTTCGAATTGACTTCAGTAGCTATTCAGACAGTGACGAGAATGGCCATGGTTTACTGGGTCTATCCTATAGGCGATTTATATAAAATAATATTTAAAAAAAATAAACTAATGCACGAACAATGGTACCATGGGCGATCCCATGGAAATTGTGTCCGTCTTATTGAAAAATACATCAACATTTAATTTAACCGTGCAGATCGCTAGAACAAACCTCTAATAATACATATTTTGAAAAGTGTTGTGTGACACGGATCGCCATTGTCGCTTGGTGTCTGCTTTCTTCTTCGAAAAGAGATCGTTTCGTCTTGACTATAAAAATTTAATTTGACTAAGTTTTACGCACTACTTGAACTCATACATTTCACGTTGTAGGTGTAAGCCGTCGTTCTCAGTTTTCTGGAAGTTCGTTTTTGCGTTTCTCAGATGTGATACTATTTTTTATAGACCGAACAAAATTTCTTTTGGCGTGAAGCAGGACTCGTGGTTTTGTGGCATAATTGGAGAGCATTGATTAAAGCTCCGTTATGTCGTCTTCGAAATCGCTGACACGGATTTGAGCTAACACTTCAGGTCTTGTGTGAGGCGACGAGGAACGTCATTGCCTTTTACTTTCTCAATGAAATCGTTTCATCTTATTGCAAAATTACATTTGACTTGGTTTCATAAGCAGCAGGTCCCTGTATATAAGGAGAGTGTCGTAGCGTCAGAGTATTCATTCCAGTCTCAAACGATCAAGAAGATGGAAGAGTCAGCACAGATCGACCTGCTGGTCAAATATATGCTAAAAGCCATACGAAAGCATAATTCACAGGCGAAAGTGGCAACAAAACTTGCTCTTTTGGTCGTTGATTTGATGAGAGTCATACGAAAGTGTGTAAGTGCTGATGAAGTTTGCTATATCTGCAAAGGTATTTGTCTCCAGAATACCTGCTTCGTCTAAGAAAGACAGACAAAAGTCAAGATACCTAATATCGTTGTCAGGAGAAAGGACACTGGGATTCAGAGTGCCCTAAGAGAAAAGAGAAGAAACAGAAACAAGACGAAAAAGAGAAGAGGGATTCAGAAGAAGAAGAAATTAAAGATGAGGAAGAACTTGTGCCAGTGAAAACATGGAAATGGAAAAATTGACAATGTGAGCCGATGCGTTGGCCCTGATGTGAAATTTCATACTACCTTCTAAAAGAGAATAGACCAGAAAAAAAGTAAGTGTCTCTTGGTCTTAACATTGTATAATAAGGATGGCGTGTTTTGTTTTTACTCACACTTTATGAAATTGTGCTCTTTCACCTCTCTCTGTCCCTCTGGATCATGTTTTAGTTAGAATTGAAATGGAAGGATGTTTTCCTTCACGCACGCTCTTAGGCATGCAAGTCGGTAAACAATAGTCAGTCTATTCATCCATCATTTTGTGACTTGATGTTTCCTAAATCACACACTGATGCCATAAAATAACGGGTTAAATGGGTTTTGTAGTGTTGGGGGTGGGGGTGGGGTGTAGGTGTTTGGCAGAGTTGGTCATTGCAGGTGAGGGCTTAGGTGCTTTCAAAAAACGTGTTCTTCTTCACTCAGTGTTGATGGAATATAATGGGTTATTTTCTTCACTCTCTGTTGATAGTATATATAAAGGGTTATTTCTTCACTCCGTGTGGATAGTGTATAATGGTTTTCTTCTTCCCTCTGTGTGGTCTTATATTATGGCTTTTTCCTCTTCCCTCTTTGAGGATAGTGTATATTGGGTTATTTATTTCTTCTTCCCTCTGCGTGTAGATATGGGGTTTATTTTTTTACATCTCACCTCCGTGTGGATAGTACGTATGGGATTTGTATTCTTCCTCTTCCATGTGTTGATAGTATATTTGGGGTTTGTTTTTTTTTTCCTCTTCCCTCTGTGTGTGTGTGTGTGTGTGTGTGTTCGCGTACGTTGTGTAGATCGTATATTTGGTTGGGTTTTTTCTTCTTCCTCCCGAGTGTGGATAGTATATTTGGGGTTTGTATGCGTTAGCGACGTTGTGTGGATAGTATATTTGGCGTTTGCATGCGTTAGCGACGTTGTGTGGATAGTATATTTGGGGTTTGTAAGCGTTCGTGTACGTTTGTATGGATAGTATATTTGGGGTTTGTATGCGTTCGCGTACGTTTGTATGGATAGTATATTTGGGGTTTGTACGCGTTAGCGTAAGTTTGTATGGATAGTATATTTGGGGTTTGTATGCATTCGCGTACGTTTGTATGGATAGTATATTTGGGGTTTGTACGCGTTAGCGACGTTGTGCGGATAGTATATTTGGGGTTTGTATGCGTTCGCGTCCGTTTGTGTGGATAGTATATTTGGGGTTTGTACGCCTTAGCGACGTTGTGTGGATAGTATATTTGGGGTTTGTATGCGTTCGCGTCAGTTCGTGTGGATAGTATATTTGGGGTTTGTACGCGTTAGCGACGTTGTGTGGATAGTATATTTAGGGTTTGTATGCGTTCGCGTACGTTTGTGTGGATAGTATATTTGGGGTTTGTACGCGTTAGCGTACGTTTGTATGCATAGTATATTTTAATTTTGGTTTTATTTTTCGATTTGTGTGTGTGTGTGTGTGTGTGTAAGAACGTATGGATAGTATATTTGTTGGTTTTTTTCCTCTTCCCTGTGTGAATAGTATATTTTGGGTTTGTTTTTTCTTCTTTCCTCTGTGGAGTGTGTGTGTGTGTGTGTGTGTGTGTGTGTGTGTGTGTGTGTATTGGTCTCTGTTTGTCCCTATAAAACTCCATTTATCCCTATCAAATACATTCAACCTACCTACCTACAGTAGCGCGTATTCAGGTCAGCCACTTGCAACACTGTTGACATTTATCCCCTAGTTTCCAGTACAGTGACGTCACTGACGCTGGAAATTTTGAGACTATAAATATGGACTTGGGGTTTTCCACAGGTTGTAGCTATACATATGTACTAGAGTTCATAAACAGGAACGTCACTCAAGCTGAGGCTATAAAAAGATAGTGGGATTTTCCAAAGGAATAACCCACAAGTTGTAGCTATAAATAGTGAGATTTCATAGGAATTTTAGCTGATTATAGCTATAAATAGATACATGGGTGTTTATCCACGATCGTCACACAAGTTGATATTGTAAGTAGTTATTATTTTTATCCATTTTAGTCTAAACCATTGTAACTTAATTTTCGGGGATATGTTTATTTTCCTTTAAATTCTGGGACAATTTCGTCATTTTAGCGTTTCTTTTAGTCACATCCATTTTGTCGTTGAGCATTTCCTTGATTATAGCTATTTATAACATCATTACAATTATGCAAATTCTTGAACACCCAAGCAAGATTTCAGGTCTTGGTAATGCTTTATATATAAATCTCACGCTTGTACTAGTGTATGTATGTCACTGTCTCTGTTGTGTTTGACCCTCTACCATCATTGTCCCTAGACAGTCCCACCATGTTCAATTCCCCTTGACGCTATACAGACCCACCATGTTCAATTTCCATATGTTAAATTCTCTTGAGGCTATATCCCCCCAGGGGTTTCCGTAATGTTAAATTTCCCATTGTCCCTAGACAGTCCCACTATCTATTCCCCATGTTAAATTTCCCATTGTCCCTAGACAGTCCCACGATCTATTCCCCTGTTCAATTCCCCTTGTCCCTAGACAGACCCAAACTCTATTCCCCATGTTCAATTCCCCTTGTCCCTAGACAAGCCCAAACTCTATTCCCATGTTCAATTCCCCTTGTCCCTAGACAAGCCCAAACTCTATTCCCCATGTTAAATTCCCATTGTCCCTAGACAAGCCCAAAATCTATTCCCATGTTAAATCCCATTGTCCCTATAGAGGCCCAGCAATTTTTCCCATGTTAAATTTACATAGTCCCTAAAGTGGCCCAGGGGTGTTTTTAATGGTAAGTCCCATTGTCCCTAAAGTGGCCCACCTTACTACTATCGTATTTCCAAACTATGCCTTCGTCTTTCATAAGTATATATCACCTGCTTCAATATTATTAGTATTTCAGATCAAACCGTTTCGTTGTATTTGGTAATGCCACATGATGTATCCAGCTCTGTGCGAATCATGGTTAAAATGGTGTACATACATGTCTCTATAAACAAATTCAGAAGAAAAACAATTATATTTTGATAAGAAAATTATTGATATCGAGTCTTAAGCACATACAGTATTTCATGGTCGGTTGACTTCATTAGTAATTCATGCTCTCATCAAAGCTGGCAACCAATTACTCCGAGCACATGTTAGTCATTTTATTAAGAAAAAAAGATTAAGACATGCTTTGTAGGGTATTGGATACTGCAACCAAAAACATACAGCGATGCAGCGACGACGCTTTCTTAATAGCTTTACTAAAAGAGTTACTAACAATTTCGCAGAGAATTCCTATCAGTTAAGAATGTCGGTCTTTCGTTTAATACCTAATCTTTGAATACCTAATTCTAATTAGATATATTTTACTTTCCAATTACTTTTACATAAAACACTTTAGAATATACAAGTTATGTCTACGGTATTAAGCAGCCGCGCTCTTTTTCATTTTTATAATGACGAATTTGTAGAGATAAAATCATTTCCATCAACTGCAACAACAAATACGCAAAGTTTACTGTTGCAATGGACGAACATAGATATTTTTGTCAGACTTTTAACATTTACTTAATTGCGCAATAGCTACATATAGGTTTGACAATGAGCTCGATAAAATGTACCTTATGGAGTTTAGTTGTCATCGAATTTAAGAAATTCGGAGATTTAGGTTCAAACAGGAACAGCTGAGTAGTCTTGATCAACTAAACTCTTTGGTGACTTTGAGAGATTGTGTCAGGTTTGTTGTAAATCTCTCGAAGACGTATAAAGGCTGATACACCCTCAGTACAAATTATCATTGTAAGCGTTTACACGTTTTGTGGTGAAAGCTGAACACGGTAGCAAACGTTCGTCGTCTTTTACATGAAGAAGCCTGTTGATGAATATTTGAATGTACAAAGTCTGATTTTGGTCATTAGATATTTACTGCAGCGATGACTATAATTCCTTAATCATGTGCATAATGCAGTCTCATTGAAGCAAACTTGTTCTATTTAATATTTGCCTTTATCACAGTTACTTTAACTGTATCGAAAGCATTATCATTTGAAAGAACAAATCAAGGATAATGTTGATATTTATCAAGGCATACTGAAAGATATAGTGCGTGCTCTGAAAAATGTTCCTCGCTATTGCCTCTTGTATCGTTTTTCTTATTATATCTAGAAAGATTTTATTTTTTTACTATATTAAAAAAAAAGTTATGAAAAGCTAAAACTCAAACTTTAGATATATTTGAAAGGTTGGAAATTGAACTGATACACATTCATTTTACCGCCAATATTTTATTATTATTATCTTCCAAAATCATAATATTATCTCTGTTTCTCTTTAAATTAATTTCAAACTTGGTACTTTTCGTTACTTTTGTTTAGCCGACTCTAAAAGTTGAAGTTTCTCTGAAAGATTACTTTTGTTTGCGTACTAAATCTTGCTTTGCACTTGCTCCGGGGTTACGTGCATTATGAATTATGTATTTACATGACTATTGTCAATGAATAGCACTTCATCGGTTATACTCTGAATGACGATTGATAACCCGCCTTCGCCTCTTTCACTATTCACGACGAAAGGTCCATGAGGCCTTTTAGATCTTTTAACAAGTATTACAGTTTTTATTTTTTATTTTGAAACAATAAATTTTTAAAAAGGTCTTGTTTGATTTTTTCTTCTCATGTTTCTTTTACAGGTTAGATACACCCTCTAGTTTACTTTGCGGATACTATGTCATTGTCAGTATTTAATATTTCAATCTTTTCAACTGCTAGAGTGTCTTATTGGACAAGTTTTAAGACATCTTTCATTTCATAATATCTTGTTCTTGAAACATATACGTTTTACAAGTCTTCTTGATATTGTTCTTTTCCTAGTTCTTTACACTTATCCATAATAAGTAGCTTACTGTTACTGATTACGCCAGAAATTAGTTATTAATATTTAATAGTAAACATTTTGTTGACAATGAACTTTTCCATTTACTTCAGCACTGACTTTAGTTTATGTCCTTCAGTGTGACAGTGCTCATTCACTTGATTACGCTCTTGATTCGCTGTCCTTATATGTTACGTTTTCAATTGTATTGAGTCGACGTCTCTCATGATCAGTAGATCTCATTGCTAACTTATTTATCCTAATATTGTAAATATCATGTTTGTACAATCCAATGATTACAAAATTGGTATATCTCTCTTTCAAATTATGCAATCACTTTCAATAATTTTCAGAACTGAAAATCATGAGCCTCTGTCTTTTCTGCTCCAACACATTTTGTTTCAATTTCTTTTCCATGATCTTTACCAGAAGTATGCGCACTTTGCAAAGTTTCAAAAATTGCTTACCAATTCGATACATTCATAAATTATCGATCATTTGACATCATCATTAAGCTTTCATATCACTACCTTATTCAATAAAAGTAGACTGAACTTATTGTTCCAGATAATCAGAAATATACTTATACTCATTAAAAACCTTACAAATGGGCACCCAGCCTCACATTATAATACTAATCATAACCTCATAAAAACATTATTTTCATATGGAATTCAAGTGGGTCTGTATACGTATGCTGAAGATCATATTTTCATTATGTTTATGTTTAGAACTAAATAGAAACAGTTGTATATAGTAAGTACGTTAACTTAAACGTTTTAAAACGTATAAAGATCAACTTACTTAGAAGTATTGTTTTGAAGTTTATTTGTATTAAAAGAATAGTTTAACTAATGCACGTAACCACTTAGCAATCTAAATATTATAGTTGCTTTCTAATCTCACGAAAGAGTCAACAGTCTTAACAACCCCGACTTTGGTTCTTTCTATGATATTTTCCGTAGTTTTACCAAAAACAACGTAATTCATTAGTTTGAGAAGGTTTCATCAAAGCCGTTTTTTGCAAATTTTATCTAAGATTAATAATGAAAGGTATGCATTCTACTATTCAATCATTATATTTTTATCTCTATTTTGCATTTTGAAGATACAATATTTTTATAATCCAAAATTTATATTAGTATAACGTTACTTCTAAATGATGTCTTCCTTTCATTGCCATAAAGATATACAAAATTTCACCGGATAATATCCATAAAATATTTTTAGATGGGCTTTCAGCATAAAATTCGATGCTCCCGTTGTAACGGAGTTTACGCGGTCATTATCCGGAATTTGACATTCCCATACTACTATTTCGCAATTTCCTTCGGTTTGTGTCTTAGTCGGATTGAAATACCAATATGGCTACCTAAAAGCGGTATATTCTTATTCGCGTTATATTTCCCAAAAGTATGATTTTTAGATATAAGGTTACTGCATTTTTGAAAGTGTCATTTAATGTTCTATTTATACAAATTGCATATTGACTGCAACTGGATTTCTCTGGTACATAAAAAGAGTTATGGTGACTTTGTCTACGGTAACTGTATTTGCATACATTTTTAAAGGGATATATATATATATATATATATATATATATATATATATATATATATATATATATATAGTGGTGTGTCTACGTGTGTTCTTATATATTATTACGGAACGTTGTTTTGGGGTATTTGTTATCTTTAACCTTGGTGCCGAATTTATTATTCCTATCCTTATCCTGATTTGAACTATTGGTGCTATGCATAATATTTAAAAACAATGCACGTTATATTCTATTTAACGGGTGCTTATATATTCATGTTCATATTGACATTTTATCAATATATTCTGGAATTATTGACCTCATCCTAAATTTGCATAAGGTTTCCAAATGTGTTGCTTAACTTAGTTGATTCTATATAAAGACTTACGCGTGATCTCATGAATCATCCATATTGTTCATTAACTTTAAAATCATTATTATGACTGATGTTCTATTAATCCATCATCTCGCTTGACTTCAAACTTGCTGACAACCCGAAATAAATAGTTATTTCATAATATATTCATCATTTGCAATCAATCAAACTTGAATACTTTATCGATGATGAAAACGTCGAGACGTTTTCGTTTTAATTGCTGATTAATGACGCATGGTGCCTCAAACTGATTGATTACTGCACATTCAAATGGGTTTTTCCCCTATATTTCCAATGTAAAAGGTATTGGGTTATTTTACACATCTATATCGACAACGGTGGATATTTCTGGCCAGAAAAACGTATTACCCATAATTGTAAATTTGAGAAAACATTGGCGAAATGTCGTTCCGTTAGGATTTCGTCAACCAAATGTTTATGTTATATTTCCAGGAAGCTAAAGTTCAATTCTGGTTATGGTTATTCGCGTGATAGAATACAGAAATAACACATTAGAGAGCGAAATGGTCGTATATTTTGAAACTTTTTTAAACTCTGTTTGCCGATCTTTGTACTTTGTTAAATACGTTTTGCATTGATTTATTTAAAATCATTCGCATTGAAAACTGGAAGTTGGTTGGAACATTGTGGTTTGATGTTCTGACAGCTTGGAGATAGTCCCTGTATAGTATATACAGTTCAAATCAATACAATTTTGGCAATTATCATTCATTAATATTTCAGTATCTACTAGATATTTATTTTATATATATAAACGAAATCAGTCTCCCACCCCACTCCAAAATAACGTTTAATGTTCTGTCTGTCGTGCAAACATATCAGAATGAACTACATTCTCCATTTTATCATAGCCTTTGAATTTATCTTTTCCGGACTACTTTAATAGAATGTATATTCCATATGTGGTTGTTCAACATTTCAAATTAGGTTTCTGAAAAGAGCTCATGAGATATTATATTGCGGGAACACGATTGGGACTTTACACCAGTGATAGAAAAGCCACGAGATTTTCCGACTACGGTACGTCACATTAACTCTCGCATTATTTCGACTCTCTCTTTGGAAGGCGATTTGACTCTCACTGGAATGTGATAAGAAGGTTTCAAATGAACTGAGCCCGTAGAATGCATTGTTGCATCCTTGTAATAAAGTGCCTCTCTAATCCGTTACCGTATTATTTTAGTTTTTGTGCTGCATATGTTAAGGAATATTATTATTGGTAATGTAGTAAATTTAGAGTATGTGCACTTGGTTGTAGTGCCCCGTTTTAAGCATTTCTTAGATTTGTGTGATTACTTGTTTGATTATTGGAATTCGGCGCCAAGGAAATATTCCTGGCCCGAACTAATGAGCTAATTAATAGGAGCAAACGTCACGGAGCGAAGTGTTAGTGTGTTTCCATGATGTCCTGGTTCACTAGTAGTGAATTCCGACCAAAACCGAATGAATGTCCCTGTCGTAAAATAGTACATATTAAAATCTAGTGGTATACATTGGTAGCGTGACTGCAAGGACAGCACTTACGGTATTAAACCGGTAAATTACACAAGGGCATAAATAAAAAGGGACTTGGCAGAGACCGCTTATGTCGTCATGCGGGCGAATATGGTGCAGTTATATCGGCGAAATGTGCCTGGAAAGCATACATTGACTGGCCTAAGGTGGCGGAGTTAAAATAGTTCCCATTGTTAGGGAGTACTCATATATGTTCTAAGGCGTGAACGGTTGGTGGTATGGAAACATAATGAAGCCAAAACACGCAGATGTACGGTTGATAGATAGTTGGCAGTTTGGTTTATCTGTGGTCTTGCATTAATTAGAGGAAAATTTAGGTATAGAATGGACACGTCGGGCTTTCCGATTTACAACTGAGGTTGTATGGAAGTCTTTGGAAAGTCGGGGAAACTTGTGACTTCTAGCGAGAATCGCGCCAGGATTTGACAACCGCTCGGTCAAGTAAATACCCGTGTGCGTGTAACAGTATATTGTTCTAGTCTGTACATCTAATATGCTATAGCAATTATTCCGTTATTTATTGTAATCCACCCCACCCCTTCGTCTGTTTAGTAAAGGGTTCATAGACGATGCTGTTATTAGTCAACAAACGTTAGTTCCTGTGAGATTTAAAGTTCTACAATTACAACGGTATGAAACTGTGTACTTGATGCTTTGTGTTTTATTTTCATTTGATCTGATACTGAGGTTGCCCTTAAGTCATCTCCCTCCTATGTTAGAATTTCAATAAATCCCACTACGCAAGAATAGGCAATACTATCTTTACTATTCGCATTTACATACTTTTTGGGGCCATATACAGCGATTTGCACTAAGCCATATCTAGGCCATCACACAGAGGGGAGGTTGGTTTTAAAATATTTTATTTTGTTTGGAAATAATGCATTTAGGATCATGATTAAACGTACTAAGATATCATTTGAAAAAAAAATAAAAAAATATATATATATATATATATATATATATATATATATATATATATATATATATATATATATATATATATATATATACTTTCTAATGCAAAACCTTTAAGATGGCACATGTATATAATTCACGTCATAAATATATATAATAATAGAGATACAAAAAGAAGATACTGGCGGAGGGGAGGTTGTGAAGAGAAGACTGTAGTCCTTTGTCACATATAAAAGGAAATATTCAAAAACTGTTGTGATCGAGTCATTTTTGCTTTGTTTTTCAATTAATTTTTGGATTTCATAATATAATTCCAATTTTACATTTAACTGGTTTTCTTCAAAGTAATAATATACATGAAAAGAAATAATGTTCATTAATTTCAGAGCCTCTTCCATGTCCACCGACTGTAGAGATCCCTGCAGTAGGGATTTGCAACTATTCCGCAGCTTTGCATGTATAATCTGTGGTTTCTATCAACATGCCAAACATTTTTGAAAATGTGGGAGTTTTAGAACAGGGGTCGTATGAATTCCTCTAGCAAAGTGGTCTTAAGTAGATCATCTAAAAGATTATTGCACAAATTGACAGTGGACGGTATAAATGATTTTCCAGCATGTGACGGAAACATTCGTCGTCTTCAAAGAACCAGTTCTTGGATATAGCCCAAACACAAAGAACACTGTTCCTGGGTGTGATCGCTATAACAACTCTAGTTTATCTCGGTACAAAAAAAAAACAAAAAAACAAGGCGGGTGTACTCTCAGTATGTTTCGCTGTCGTTATTTGTGTTTTCTATAGCCTCAGAGGTGATGCGGCTTCTTAACCCAAGAATGAAGTTCTTGACGGTGCGAGCAGAACCGCAACAACAATTGTACTCGGGTCACGAACATTGTTTTTGTATTTCACTCACCAAATGTCACACATATTACACAATGGATGTCGATTTATCCTGCTTACATCAGGGGGATTATTTCTGTGAAGAATTAGTGGGACAACACAATTAGTCACCCAGTAAAACAATCTTACGTTTTCAACTACTTCCCTATTTACTGAGGGAATAAAAAATTCAAACTTGTTTCTAAATATAGTATAGAATAAGATGCTTTATTAGATACGTATCAATTTTCTACCCAAGAATTAGCCAATGTTTTCGGTCAATTCCGGAAGCAGGAATACGATACTGTCGTTTCTGATTCTGTCTGCACTTAAACGAGGTTGGAATTACTTTTTCCTTTAATTTTTCCAGTTGTAAAAGAACAAGCGCAAACTGTCTTAGTGTACCCACGCTTGAAATGCAGTTGGAACCAACTAGCATTCTTTATAATAAATCTGTATCATTTTGTTACAACAATGTGTCTGATCACGCTGTGAATAACTGTCAAGATAATTATGTTATTCCATGCGAAGTACCCGTCGGAGCCACTCACAATGTCCCGCCAGAAATAGTTCAAACGCTATCAACCTGGCCTCGGATATAAATTTTACTAGTTATTCAGCTTGTGAAATCTTCCGTGATGCAGATTTTGACAACTGCACAACGACTATATTTTGGTATGCAGCCCCTCGCGTTATTGACAATGATAGTAGAGACTGTTTTACACGTGCTTCATTCATAAAACTGACATTCATGCTCATATCCGATGATCTAAATGAAATTCGGTTTATGTATTAAGAGGAAATTCGTATCAGAAAGATGAAAAGTTAGTCATTTTTTTTCAGTTACGTTTAGGGATTTTATTAAATTAAGTGAAACTTGATAGGTATATAATAAATATATCTTTAACATAGTAATTCGATCTTGACTGGTAGATCACATCGTGTAATTGTCCGGAGTTTCCGATTAGAACAAATCAACGCAATTAGTGTGATTATACTCACACTATAATTATATATATATATATATATATATATATATATATATATATATATATATATATATATATATATATATATATATATATATATGTATTCCATCTACCAACAAACGACCTTGACCTCAACCTAGCGACAAAACGGGTTAACATTTCCCAATTCGCTGATGACAGCGGCATCTGGAGGGCAGGAAAAACCTGCTGGCAATCAAGTAGTCAAAGAAATCCAGAAAAGCCTAGATAACATAGGGATATGGGCGGGTAAATGGGGTTTTAAGATCTCACATGAAAAAACGGTAGTAATAATCTTCTCCCCTAAACGCAATAACCAGATAATTTACCCCAACTTCTATATTCAATACCAGTTAATCAAATATGCTAAGTAGTAAAATTCCTAGGTATGTTCTTCGATAATCATCTAACTTGGAAACACCAAACTGAACAACTAATTCAAAATTGCAATAAAGAAATCTTAAAGGGACAACCTGGGGATCCCATCAAGAAACCTTATTAACCACCTATAGATCACTTATAAGGTCAAAGCTAGATTATGAATGCCAAGTTTACAACTCCGCGAAACAAACATTACTGAACAAAATGGATACCATCCAAAGGAAAGCATTATCTGTTTGCGTTTGCACTCTACCATCGATATCATTAGACGAACTTCAAGTCCTCACCGGTGAACTGCCATTAAAATAAAAAGACAGGAAATGCTCCTCTGATACTCCAAGCGATTAACAAATCACCCGATTCTCATGCTACAAAAGTAACAATTAGCAAATGCAACGAACCGTTTAGCCGCAAATTAGTTC
Organism: Sinohyriopsis cumingii; assembly: GCA_028554795.2. Classification (NCBI taxonomy): domain Eukaryota; kingdom Metazoa; phylum Mollusca; class Bivalvia; order Unionida; family Unionidae; genus Sinohyriopsis; species Sinohyriopsis cumingii. Next base: position 49,903,453 of record CM068836.1, on the reverse strand, counting down.
CTAACCCACCAGGTGGCAAACAATACATAGAACTCAGGGAAAAGCTGCCAACACTTGCTCTACAAGAAGAGTACACTCACTGCCCTGACTCCGCCCCTTGGACAAGCACTATCCCTAGTCTCAACACTAGAGTCACCAATTATGGAAACAAATTAGAACAAGAATCTAACCTCAAACCATCGTAGCAATGAAAATATAAGACACCTACTCTGGCTTCGTAAAAATTTTCACTGACGGATCCAAAATTTCGACATTTCCCATCTTTCTGACTACCTATCAACACAATAAATTACCCAAAATTCAACCTACATTATTTGATCCGTGAACCTCTGTTGTTATCTTTTCAGCGAGGAAGCATTTCATTTAAAATCTGCAATACACATTTGGGTTTCACATCTAACACCATTTATTAAAATACATCCCGTCTTTCGAGAGCGCCAAATGAAATTGATATTCTTGTAATCGTCAAAGAGACACATAGTCTGGAAACCGGCTCTTGTTATATGTTATGTTTGTAAATGGAACCATATCAGACTTTTCAGCAACCGTCATGTATAAATCTTTAACATTAGATTGATAGTCTCAATCAGTTCAATGGGACATATTTGAAAGGTGTCCATACTGTGAAGAACTAATTAAATGATTGTGGAATGGAGGATCAGAGGAATCGCAAGTTTAGTTCTTGTATTATAAAAGTTACATTTTAAATTGCGCATAAATCCAATGATCTGTACTTCCAGTACACCAGTTTGAAATCGACGGTAGTGTCTCTGCAAAGGCAATAAAATTCAATAGGATGTGTATCTTTGACTTTCATCTTCGCATAACTGAATATCAGATATGAACAATTCTCAAAAATCCACTATATTGCCAACTCGAAGGTGTCATTGAATCGATGTTGGCAGTGATAGCATCGAAATCCCGCAAGCACGTTAAGAATTGTAATTATATAAACATTTACAGAAATTATTTTCTACGCAATGTACGGCTTTTGATGGTTTTGTTGATAAATAATAAAGCACATTATGTGATAGAAAACATACCTTTATTATTTGGTGTCAAATCAAAATCAGTCAATTAAATACGCTGAGTGGGTTATGTCAAACATACTTTACACCGTTCGTCCAGATAGTATAATAGGTTCACTCCTTGGCAATGATAATTATACCCAACATTTAAACTTTTGAATCGAATGCCATAAGAGTCATTTATCATTTATAATTTATGATAAACATGAATTATGTATGTCTGATATTGTATACACGCTGATCTTTGAAAATAATACACAATCGGTAACTATCGCCTACGGCTTCCAGAAAAAGAAAGAAAAGCGGAAAGAGTGGAATTGAATATGTGCAGGTCATTTGATTGATTTATTCCTCAGAAAGAACGGCATCGTATTTTTATATTGGTGTACTATTACTTTGAAAACAAAAACACAAGTTAATTGATTATTATAAGTATCAGTTTATTGACAATTAAAAAACATTTTTAACTGCTCATGAATATAGTCCTCAAAATAAAATAGCTTATTCTTTATGTTGAACGGAGTATGAACCCTATGTTTACAATAAACAAATGCTTTGGGAACAAGAATAATATTGCAAAGCATCATATTCCTGCTGGATCCCATCGCTCGTAATTTCTGTATCAATAGTTTTACTGAACAAAGTATGATTATTCTCTATTTTTCCTAGTTTTCTTTTTTTTAATTTTTTTTTTTTTGCCTTTATTGTTTTGTAATTCTTTTTCTAAATATTAGTGCATCCATGTGTCTTGTGATCGAAATCCAGAACCATTCATAAGTAAGACATAACATGCTCTCTTTTGGCCATAACTGATATTATTTTTCCTCTTGCGAATGTAACATGTACAAAGTCGTATTGCTCACGCCATACATATGGAGGGGGCATAGAGTGATGCCCTTGTCCATCCGCCCAGGCACGTCACTTCCGTCCCAACTTTACAATCGGAATAAAATTTTGCATAGGACCTTAAATTAGAAACACACGCCATGTTCGATTTTCACCATTTACCGATACAATCTGATATAAGTATGACCCCTGTTTAACTTGTAACCTAACCATTTAAATTATTTGTGGCGCATACTTGTAAAGACATATATCGTCCTGTCTCTACTAAACGCTCAGATTTGTATACTATATAGCTCACAATGTAGCTGTAATTTTAGGATTGAAATCATGTGTAACATAAAACATCTTCAAATATTCGTAATTTTAACATACAGGTCATGTCCTTGTTTCCAGTTGGTGGAGAATTTTTTTTTAGTTTGCCTCATACCTTATCCCTAACTATGTCAATATCTCAATTTAAATCATGTCCAAATGTAGCTTTAAAACTGTTGAAATGAGGTGTTATAAATGCTTCTCGTGAAATAAACATCTTTCAAATTTACAGGCATGTGAAGTTTAGGATTGTATTTATCATGGAAGTCATAGGAGAAAAGGGGATTAGCACCAAGTAATTACCCATCGAAAATGAGCATATATCAACTTTCTCCACGACAGGGATGACTTGAGTGATACAAGCATGGATTACTTACTCGGGGTAAGTACAATGGACGTCCATACATTTCAACCATGACAAATTAAAGTTTACCTTTATTAATTAATACTAAAGCAATAAGTAAATTTGAGATTATTTACCGTTAAACAGTATCCAAGCTTTTCAAAATAAAAGCAAATATTGTACATTTTAGGGCAAAAGAAGTAAGATACTTATGTAAAACAGACTTCTAGATTCTTTCAAGCAGCAAGATTGAGAAAGACAATTGAGGTAACATTGATTCAGCTTCACGAATCTGATATATACGGGGTTGAAAGGTATGTGTATTTGGTTTCAGTGTGTTAGTGATAACAAATACGTGTACAATTAAATCGTTTTTAAAGGAACCGTTAATGGTCAACTTGTTCAAATGGAGTCCCAAACAATGCACTGTTATCCACTACCGCCGCAATAATAAAGGCGGATAGTTTTGTATATAAAATGTTATCTTTGGGAGCTTTTAACAAATGAACATTCAGCATGGCTGCACAATTTATTATACGAAAGCGCTGAATGTGAATTCTATCTTTTGTACATAACCAAATTTTCTCAAACTCTAAATCATTGCACATTCAGCGAGGAAACTGAATTTGTTTAGACTATAACCAAAATAAACATTAAAAACATCGTCTTCACATAAAATTGAATGTATTGCTAAAACAACGGATAGATGCTGATACTTTAAAAAATTATCAAACTGAACTGGACTATAGGCGAAAAACTTTGAATATAAATACAATTTCAGATAATGTTGATATATTTTATGGGTGGATTATTACTGCTTTACAGCAGTCAAGCAATATTACGCTTCCAAAATCCAAATTCAATTATCACGCCAAACCATATTGAGCTTAAAGATAAACATAGACTATAAAGACAAGCTAGATATATTTGGTTAAAACCAAGGGATAGTAAATGTAACTCTTATTGAAAATATAAAGTTAAGAAGAGATACTTTTAAACCTACAAAGAATAGATATGGAAAAATATATAGGAGAAGTAATCAAAGAAATCGAAAAAGCACAGGTATGTGATACAACGCATTTTTGGAAAGCTATCAACATACGCCGAAAATTAGTCATAGTTTTGACGAAAATCTTGATGTATTTATAGATCTGGTATTAAATCAGGCTCTGAAAGATGGTGCGGGCCTTGAGGTCTTACGGACCTGTATCAGTGCAAGATGGTGCGGGTCATATTGAGGCCTTACGGACCAGTATCAGTGTAAGTGAATTCAGAAAAAAAAATATTAACAATCTAACGTAATCCAAAGCACCAGGCCATGATCGAATTTGCAATTAATATTTGATACATGGCAGTGATTACCCCATAGAGTGTCTGGCAGCTGTATTGAATCAGACGATGAATCAATCTTACATACATGTAATCTGCAACAAAGGGTGAGTAATACCACTGTACGAAGGTAACAGAAAATCAAAGAACTGTTAACTTACTTTTCTTGATACAAAAAGACATTCAGTGAAGTGTGACACAAATGGTTACTTTTTAAATTATTCATATTGTGAATTATTGATAAATCCATTTCGATATCTTGAAATATGTGTATAAATTTACAGAGCAGACCCCACGTCAATTTGTACTATACAGACTGGTTCCCAAATGACCGAGGAGTGATACAAGGAGGCGTTTTGTCAACTTTGCTGTATACAATATTTATAAATGACCTGCTGCTCCAGTTAGAGAATATAGATTTGGAACAAAGAGTGGACCAATAACTGTGCTAATTCCAACCCTAGCTTTTCATATTTCACTTATGGGGATTCCTATCCTAAAAAATCTACAAAAGCTGATAGATATCGCGTAAGTCTGCAGTAACTAGTCGTGATTTGAGCTTAGTATCAGAAAGGTATACGTTGATATATTCGGTCCGCAATACAAAAACTATATCAATAAGAAATGGTATCTTGGATCGTCATATTTGCAGAATCCGGATTCTACAATACTAGACACCGAATTATCTCAGAACTTACGTCACATGAAGCGATAGGCGAAGCATGCAAGAAAGGGAAACGTTCTTTTCATGGTCTGTTAGGTATTAGCATTAAACTGAATGATTTAAACCCTTTGGTTGCTGTAGATGTGATCAAAAAGGTAACATTTCGTTCATATATTCTCAATTAGGTCATTATGCAGAGGGTTGGTAGTTTGTTTTGCAAGCAGGCATCCAAGTGGGTAGGGAAACAAATAAAGGATTATTGTTTGAAGCTTTTGTGGGTAGTAATATAGGTTAGAATGCAAGAACGTACGTATACACTGTAAGTACCTAGTCATATAGAAAGTTAAAATCGTTGGTATGAATGCAAGAAGTAAACATCTATATATACAACAAAGAAGGACGTAGAACGTGTCAAATGTGCCAGTGAATGTGTTCCCAAAAGCCAGTCTAATAAATACATCAACAGTGTAAATGAGGGGAAAAAATATCTGCGCAGATTATGTTAATGAGACAAACAAGAAAAAGAAAAAAAAACACAAAAACACAGGGAGCAGTAATATTGCCTTTTTGATACTGTAATCCACAGACCTTTTATAACGTAGGATTCCCATTTGGGTATTCAAGTGGTATACTATACCATTAAGAGTAATGACATTTTCTATCCTTTTTCAAAGCATATTAAGTAAATTAAGTCCGCTATGTGAGATGTAATAAGCGTAGAGCATAACGTTTGGTAGATCTTTTGATTTTTTCACAGTGCATAACGCTTGCCGAGATATTGTGATTTTTTTCTTCTTCACCGAACATTACGTTCACTCAGATCTTGTCATGTTGAAGCCATAGTAATGTTGTTCAATCTCAGCTTTTGTACAAAGTTCTAAAAGGAACTATGAGAACTATTCGTCAAATATGAGAATAATCTCAACATTCTATCTTTAAATATTACATACGCCCTATTCTTTGACCCAAAAATTCACTTTATCAGTAACGATTGATCGCCTACGCCTTGTCACAAAAGAAAGAAAAGAAGATAGTGTTCTTTTAAAAAAAGAAAGATATAAAGATCATTTGACTGATTTGTATGTCAGAAAATGTATAGTATGTTTAAATGTTTGTACAATAATTTAAAGCTGTGCTGACTCTGTATACGCAAAATAATTGCATTGATTATTATTAGTGCCGCAGTTTCGAGGTGTGGTTATGGACAAAATAATTGCATCTTTTAAACCATGAAAGGCTATCTATACTGCTCATACAAACGTTTCATGCTTTCGATCTGGTAAGTTCATTTTAAAAGGACTTAGTACGCAATATTTTACAACTAAACAACTGCTTCCCAAACCCTTTGTCACTGGAATGTATAAGCATCCTCTTTTAATTGATTGCTCATAAATCTTGTAGAAGAACTTTAAAAAAGCATACAATAATTGCATGTATAATCAATATTTCTACTGAATAAAAACGTTCATAAAGAGTGTCTTGTGTCTGATTCACCATAGGGTCAATTAAAATTTAGGGATATTTTTTCTTCTTTTAAAATGGAACATTTACGCTTCCAAATCTTAGTAATAGTCGATCTATAAACCTAGTAATCGAGGGCTTTAAACCATCTGTGAGTGATGCACAATACATTCGGTTCTTTAATTTATATTACTTTTCCCATCACAGAGAGTTATCTTGAGCAAACGTATTTCAGACAACATCGATTTCGCTTTACCTATATGTTTCTATGCAACATAAGTGTATGCATTTGGTTAGACTTTAATGCTGGCTGCTAATAGGCGAGCAATTAAAACATTGTAGACTCTATACACGAACGTTGCTCGTGCTTTCTTGACTTAATTAACATGGTAAATATTTACACGTATTATCTTGATATTGTGGTATAGTACATTTATAAAAACTGTTAACCATTTAACGTTCATCTTTTCTGTAAATCCGTATTTGTAAATGAACCAAGGCTAAATGGGTAAATTAGAAAAAGATTTTCTTCAAAACGAAAAGTTTAATCCATCTGTTTGGTTCAGAGTTTTAGATGACATATTTATGATCTGGAACCATTCAAATGAAGAACTGAAAAAATTTATTGATCGCCTGAATCATTTTCATCCGACAATTAAATTTACTTATACTGCATCAAGTACGCATGTTTCATTTTTAGATGTAATCTAATAAAAAAATATTGATAACACTATCTCTACAAATATTCATATCAAGGAAACTAATATCCACCAATATGTAGAATATTCTTCATGTCATCCCATGTCATGTAAAAACGGTATACCATATAGCCAGACCAAAAGATACCGACGCATCATTTTAGATGATTGTCAATTACAAAATTCTTTGAATAAATTACGAACTTGTTTCCAAAATAGAAATTATCCTACATATATAATTGATTTTGCACTGAACAAAGCCCGTAATCTTACTCAACATGAGGCTTTAAACACAGCAGAATGTAAAATAGAGAGAGATGTAGTTCCTTTCACAATACAATATAATCCTTCATTACCTAATATAAGTCGTACAATTAATAAATATTATAGTCTCCTAAATTTATCCAATAAAACTAGCGTCAAATCACTTTTCAAAATTAAACCAATTCTCGCTTATAGAAGACCCAAGAATTTGCAAGATTTTTTAATTAGAACTAAACAGACAGAAAATAAAAAAATACACTTTTCGTCATCTAAATGTAACAGACACCGGTGCTCTCAATGTGCAAACATAAGAGAAAGTACTTCTTTCAGTAGTGCCAATACAAAAGAGGTATTTTCTCTACGCGATAACACTAACTGCATATCAAATGATGTGATTTATTTAATAACCTGTAAAAAATGTAGCATGCTATATGTTGGACAAACACTACAACAAGTTTCTAAGAGAATGAATAATCATAGCTTTCATATAAAAAAATTATAGAGATGTCAGTTTTCCTCTAATGTTTCAACACACTTTAACACCAATAATCACTCTCTACTTGATTTTTCTTTCATGCCAATAGATATTGTGCATGGTGACATGAATAGACTCATAAAAGAAACTTATTGGATTCGTAAGTTAGATACTCTGTATCCTAATGGACTTAATGCTAATGCACTATATAAAATTGTATAATTTAAATTGATATATTGTATATCCTTTATAACAATATAATTATATGTATGACTGTTTGTCTCTATTTTATTTTATTATTTTGGGTTTGATTAGTAATTCTCCATTTGGCTCTGAAATGAAACTTAAAGAATCGAAATTAAAAACAAGATGGAAACAGGGTTAAGAAAGCTTCAGCATAAAAAAGAAAAGATGGAAATCCAAAATGGGAAAGAAGAAAGAGAAATATAATTGCAGAAATTGGAAAGGGAGAAAGTGATAAAGAGAAGAAAAGCAAATGAAAATGAAAATATAAATGCAAATTCAAAAAGAGAAAGAAGAAAACAAGAAGAGAGACAAATGAAAATGCAAAGCGAAAAAAGAGTGGGATATACAGATGCAAAGAGAAGAAAGAGAAATGCAACTCAAATTAAAATAATTAGAACTAGTAAGCCGAAACCACAGCCACCACCACCACCACATTACACACAAGTACAGATTTTGATGTTATCAGAAATATGAGGTTACTTAAAGAAAAAGTAAATCAATATTTTCCTCATTTTGAGAAAATTGCTGAAAATTTGCATGCCAAGACAGCATTGAGCTTTATTATCATAACATGCACTTATTGGCAAAGATGGTGAAGTCTACATTAAACTGTCAGTTTAACAAAGTACTAATTATGATATGCTTATGGAATATAAGTATATTGAAGGGTAATGATTTATTACCTGAGGCATATTAACAGAGGTTTAGGAATTGTAGACATAAAACTGGACATACCCATGTCGAACTTGCAAGGGCAACATAACAATTATTTCATAGCTGTGCTCAGCCAAGAAGAAAGACCAAAATTACACCAGACAGCTCATAGTGTTTGAAGAGTTCAACAATTGCGTCCATAGTGACGTCACGACCGACCTTGATGAGTAAAAGGTCGAAGCGTTAGAAAACGCTGCTCATACATCTGACGATTATTCATTCACTCAGAAAGTTTAATTTTTTAATAAGTCCTCCTCTCAGCGGTTGGTTTGATAAATAAAAATTCCATCTCAGTATCAAGCAACTACTTTCAAATCTAAGTCTGGCACAGTTCTTAGGAATCAAGCTTCTAAGAAGACTGATCACATATAATTATCTTTTCCTACGTGTACTTATTATAGGAAGAAAGGGCGCGTTATTTTTGATTGTTACAAAATGAAAAATAAGCAGCAGAATAAAGCCAGAGCTGTTCCAATTATTTTATTTCTAAGAGGTCAAAATCATGGTCTTATACTGAATGCATCCAACAGTTTACATCTTCTGCCTATCATCCGGAATATTAAGGAGATTTAGAAACATTTCATCAGACTTTGAAGAATGTGAATCGGTCATATTGTTCTGATACAGGAAAAGATTGGGATTGGGGTGTTCATTTGCTGTTAGGGGTTCAGTTCAAAAATCATTAGGCTTTAGTCCTTTTCAGCTAGCTTGTGGACATACTGTCCATGGACCATTGAAGTTATGAAAAAAAGAAACTTCTTTCAAATGAAGATTAGGTGATTAATTTTCTTGACAATGTCACCGATTTAAAATATAAGTTGTGAAAGGCTTCTGAAGTAGCAGGAACTAATGTTCACTCTACTCAGTCATAAATGAAATTAGAGTAATACATAATTACAAAGGAATTGAGTTTACATCATGGTGATAGTGTTCTGGCTCTCTTGCTCTTACAACAAACCCACCCTTAACAAAAAATAACATTTTCTACGAGAAAAACGGGAGAAATGTTTGTAAGGTGTACCTGGGGGTAACGAGAGAAATTTTTGTAAGGTGTACCTGGGGATAGAAATGTTACGCAAGATCTTTTTCATCAAATTCAACACAGGTGGCTATTGTCATGAATAATAACTCAGAAGTCAAAATGTGACAACATGGCAAACAATGTAATTCTTGATATTTCAACTCGAATTTTGACTGAGGAGAGTGAAGATGTTCTCCTTGGTGTTGCATATTGCTGTCGTTTTTTTTTTTTTTTTGGTGACATCCACTCCGTTTTATTTTATAGAAAAGCGACAACTGTTATCAGTAGCCACAGATTGTGATATATGCATTGCTCCAAGTCAATCATCCTTCTTTTCGAATTTCTGTTATGGCACTGACACTTTGGATGGTTTCCTTCCGAACCAAGTTCTATGCCCATTATATGCATTGCCCAAAGTCAATCATGATCCTTTTCGGATTCGTATTACGGCACCGAGATTTTGGATGGATTCATTCTGAACCAAGTTCTTTGCCCCTGATTTCTGCCTCTTTTGTATTAAACTCTCATTTGCTGCGAGGAAGTTTATGATTTAGTTTATTCTTTCTGTAGAGCATCTCTCTCTCACTCTCATGCGGTTTTAAGTACTTTATTTATTTCAATTTCTTTTTAGTGTTCCCTCTCTCCTCCTTATAAACTGCCTTATCAGTGATTGTTGTACTTGGGGTGAGGTAAGATTCGCAACCCATGATGGGACACTCTGCTCTTGACTTCTCCCTTATTGAGCTTTGGCTTAGGATTTGCAGCATCCAAAGCCACAGAACTCTCCTTATCTGCATTTCAGGGTGTGCTTGCGTCTCTCCTTTGCATTTTTGCTGAGTGTATTACCGCAAATGGCAAACTCTGGAATTTCATGTTCATGACATAAAGATTCACTGAAATATGTATTATCTTATTTGAAAACATACCAGCACAATATCTATTGCATGCAGGTAAGGAATTCTAGATTATCACTGAAAAGCGCAATGGGTGCTATACATGCATAGTTTTTGCATAAGCAACTTCACATGGTCATGCATACATGTGCACCTCCATTATTTACAGGTATAAAAGAAACCCAACTAATAACACTATATTTACTTTACACTGGAAATTGCATTAGAACATTGCCATATTGGCCATACAGATGGCAATGGCATTGGTTAAGAGTGAGGCATGAGCATTCCTCCAAAAAAAAATTCCAAAATGACTTTCTGACAAGATCATGTCATCAAAATTTATATTTTTGCAATTTGTTCAGGATCATTTCCTACCTCTACCAGCGTGTGCTTTCCCATAACAGGCATAATAATTGCATCAACTGCTCATACAGTAGTTTCTCCCCCAAAGCTTATATAAATTCAACTTTATCCTGATAATTAAACCTAACAATAAATCTTTTATATAAATTTATTATTAGATCATTCATTTACTCAAACAGCATTATTATACAAGATTTCAAAATACCTACATTACACACCTACATGAGTATATTTTTAAACGTTACTCTTTTAAACGTTTTAAGCTTTTTGTAACTTTGTACTCATTATGTTTTGGTCATATATAAATAAATATGGATGTAGAATGGTTTATACAATACATCAGTCAGTGCCATAATGCAAAAAGATATAACATAATATAAGCATTAGTTAATAAAAACTATATCTAATCTGGTCAACAAGAAAGAACTGGAAAAGCAAGTACCACAAATGGCGAAATATGTTCATCTTGTGGCCTTTCCTTTACTAATAATTTGGCAAAGTGTAGACCATGGTCAAATTTCATAAAATAACTGTTGGATTAAAAAAAATGACAACCTTGATAAGAAAACATGGCACTAACATATCCCTTGTCATGACCTTGACCTTAAGACACTGCCAAGTCATGTAAAGAGCAAACATTTAAATATATTCATTAGTTTAAAAGTTACACCAATAAAAGGAAAGAGGTCACTGATTTACATTTTCCTTTGCCATGATCTTGACATTGACACATTGCATGTGGCTATGTAGCGTGACAATAGCCATGATAATTGGTTACAGCCTCATTAAAATATCTTCATTGGTTCAAAAGTTCTACTCCAGACAAGTATACATGCTAGAATGACCTTCACCTTGAAGCAGGAGGAATGGCTATCATGTGGCATCTGTACATTGTATATTATTGGCTAAAGTTTTGTTAAAATAAATTTGGAAACTGACAGTTATACTCTTAAAAAGGATACAAGTCACATAATTATATTTTCCCTTGCTGTGACAATGACCTTAAGGGAGGGGGCATGACAATGGTATAAGACACACTATATATGACCTATACTTGGACCAAGTTGATGCAGACAAGCAAATCTTAACAGAGGGACACATGGAAGGACAGACAGTCAGCAAATAATACACCCAACTCAAGACTGGCATATAATACATCAATGCTATTGGTGTTAAAAAATTTAATTTAGGATGAATATTTAATATACAAGAAAAACACAACCTTTAATGAATTAATACTGATTTTATTGTGCATTACTGTACTGGAAACATCACATTTCATGATCATTATACAACATTACTGTAAATGGGGAAAGTCTTTCCAAACATATCAGTGTCATGATGAATTATTCTCCCAGATGCATTCATGCCAACTGCATGCATCTCAAGAACCAACACCATAGCAAGTCGTCCTATTGGTAGGAATGCTTTATTGAGAGAGTTTAATAACAGAAATATAAAAAACAAATATAATAATAATTAAATACATTAATAATTAAAATTACTCTCATATATCATCTCCATCAGACCCAAACAACCAAAAGAACAACAGCCTCTACTGAAGACAAAAAGAAACAAACTATGTAAAATAACTACCTGATGTATATAAATACTAAATTGTCCCCTATTCACCACTGTCTTCTATTTTATAACAATTTTAAGAACAGAAAAACTTGACCATGGTTGAAAATTATAACAAATTGAAAATCATTGTAGTGAATATCACAATTACAATTGTTAGATTTCTCTTACCTTGGTTACATGCAAGATCACTTGCTTAACAAAATATTTTGTTGTCCAAGATAGTTAGGTCAAGGAGCTATAATCAGCTATAGGCATGCAGTGATTTGTTAATCAAAATAATGATAACTGTATAGAAGTTATGAAATTTTAACCAATTACATAACTGTACAAATGGTATTCGAATGAAATGTATTCCACAAACACGGCCCAAAATTTACCCAAATATAAGAAAATCACTACATTTACTAACTTTTGGAAAATAAATTCTTTCTGCAAAAACACTTGGGCATGGAAGTTCAAAGATTTCAAAATTTAACCGCAGTAAAATTTTTAATTCATACTCCATGAAAAGTGGTTCAGGTTTTGAACTCTTACATGAGAGAATGGCATGGGTTGGTAATTTCAAGGCAAAGTAGAGAAACACCATGGCAGCCAATCCAAGCTGATCCAATGGTGAGAACCAAACATGAACCACTGTGGTCAGGAGTCACTTTTTAAGCAATACAGGTTTCAATATGAGAATAACAACCTGCCTATAAGTGAAGAACTTTACATGTTCAGATCAATTCTGCACTATAAAAACATAATTATCATGGAGAAGAAAAGTTATTTAATATTCACCTCTGCATATGTCTTAATTTGGATATAATAATAATACTACTAATAATAACTTTAATAAATAAGAAAATACAGGCAATATGACATCAATTCAGAAATAAATTTCAGGACAAATTTCAAATGGGGTGATGGTTACTGTGATTGGTAAGTGTAGCCTTATGTACGGTAACAAAAGAAGTAACATGATTACTGTCAACTTGAAGAGTCATCTATTTAGACACTAGTAGGGCATAGCTGAATTTGAACATTACTGACCAGAGCATCTTAATGACCTAGATCTCTGGTCAAGGTAAGAGATCCTGAATAAATCTTTCTGTGTAGAAACCATTTTTTTTTTTATTAGACCCACCATAAAAAATGGCATTTTACTTAAGTGTATAAGTTTCTTTATTAGAGTTGAATCAAAGAACTTAATCTAGAACTAACAATTATATCCAGTGCAAAAGCAGTGGGCCAAGAGAGATCTGGGTCAGTCAGATATTTTCTGCTGATATTTCTCCCATGCTGTTGATTTCAAGTGTAGTGAAAACAAATGTTTCAAGGTTTCTTGTTTTTTGTACTTTCATCCATATTTCATTGCACACCAGCATCATTTGTCCATTACTGAAATACCCTATCCCATAATGCAATGCATTACAGTTGGTCAAATTCTATTTTGCGTAAACATTTTTCTTCTTTTGGTATTCACAATTTTGAACAGCATTGTTTTGTCAATGTGACAGGTGTTTAAGCCAAGACACTTTCTCAAATTCTTTTATAGTGTTCTGATATGCAATTATTTAGTCAAATGTACTGGTGATTTCTCTAGTTTTAGTAACAGCACAGATATTCAGGGTTCCCACGTTTTTCTAAAGATAAATTCCCAGGATGAAATTAATTTTTTCAAGGTTCACATATGACCATTACCGAATGGAATTAATGAACATTTTTGATTATAAAACATGCATTTTCTAAATCTAAAGATATTTTTCTTTCATGACTCTCCAAAACATCTAAGTCAGAAAAGATGATCATGTACAAAACCACAAAATGTATCACACGAAACAAGTTTGATTATATTCCTATAAATTGGCATGTAAAGTCATTTCAATGTTATAGAATAAAAATTCTAACTTTATTTTGCTGACCTGCATTATGTTGCTAAGTGGGAACAACATGATGAACATAAATTTGTTTCATTTCCTTTCAAACCTTTAATTCTAAAGAATTCTATAGCAACATACATATATATATATATATATATATATATATATATATATATATATATATATATATGCATCTTATAAAAAGTAAACATTTCCCACTACAGTATAAAAATAACAATAATTTTGAATCTTGTCTTGTAACGAAAAAAGTTTAACCCTGAATTTATCTGTGCCAATAAAATCCCAAACAATATTTTTCAAACAACTTAATCTCCTTAAGACAATCTGGTTAAAAAGCAAAAAGAAAGCAAATCGCAAGTACCAGGTCACATTTCATCAATGTCATAGTGTTATCTCATGTTTCAGCAGATTAAAGATATAACAATTTTAATACATGTACTCACAATTCTGAGAAAATAATTTTCATAATGATTTCATACATGTATCACTTGATCTAACAGTGTTTAAAGTTTGCTAGACCATCTGGTAAGCAGTTACGCTTTGCCACCACAATATAAAGAGGCCTTCATGCCAGGATATTCTGTGTCAAACTAGATCAAGTTCTACTAATTATTCATAACAAACTGCATAGATCCATATCTCGCAGCACATTGTGATGGTAGGTCTGGGTCTGCACAGTTTGCAGTTGAACTTGACTTATATGCAAGCATATACAGTGATTTTGGGAATGATACTGGTTTCTACAGTTAATTATGGTAAGAACATTAGTATGTCCATCACATACTAATGGTGGTCTCTTAATTTATTTCTTTAAACAGAATATGTGAAACTTAATTTGTAAAATGTATCTTATTAATATTAATGTGACAAAAAGGATGCACAATCAACAATAGCCTCCAGAAAGTTGCTTTATTCTGAAATCAATTCTCTGCATGGGATGTAACTAGATAATATGATAATTATAATGTGAGAGTGATCCCCCTTTTATATACACAACAAGAGAAACACAAAATTAACACTCCTGAAATAATGTGCCTGCAAATAATTTTTCTTAAAAAATTCTTTCCTTTGCGTATGTTTCATCACGAAACTATAAAACAAAAAGTACAGAATAAACATGATATAAATTTTAAAAAATCCATCAAAAGGTATATTAATGCGTAACCAAATAAAATGCAAAGATCAATGGGAAAGTTGCATAAACTGTCTGCAATATATAAAATATTCAGTATTCTGATAAAACATTTTCATTCAGTATATATATATATATATATATATATATATATATATATATATATATATATATATATATATATATATAGATATATATAGCCCCAGCAGTTAAATGTTAACCTCAGTCAAAATATATTTACATTTTTCACAATTATAAAGTTCCAGGTTAACACATCTTACTTTAAATGAAATATCCCGGATTTAAAATACAAAATCTGATATTATCAGGACTTCTGGAAGACATAAATACTGCCTTAATAAATGGACATCTGTATGAATGATAATAATTTTCTTTTTAATTCTATTTCAAGGTTGAAAGCAAATGCTGTTAGTGTGAATATATGAAAAGTCATGATAACTGATGCATGGATATTAAAAGTTTTTATTGTATTTTAAATTACAGAAAATGCTTGTCTTTAATGTCTCAACAAAAAAGCAGCCATGTATGCATTGGAAAACTATGTGCAAAAACATAAAACCTGAAGTTTATTTTTTCTAGTGTTTTTTCCCGAAAACTTTCCATAACAATACTGATATCTTGGAGATGTGTACCAACACAAATACAGAGCCATGTTTTAAAATATACAAATGTCATATTTTGAAGAAATTTGTTACAGCTCATGATAATGAATAATATCAGCATGGAAAACAACAAACATGGTGAAATAATGTTTGACCAAACTTCAACATGGAGGTATAATTCCTGCCGATTTAATTGCTTTGTACTTGCTTTGCTGCATAGTTTCTGAGACTACAAGATTACAACATAATTTTGTCACAAAACTAAAAGTACCAGTATATTAAAACATAATGAATAAAAAGTCAGTAACAAGAATATATACCCAAGGAAAAAAAACATTCTGAAATAAAAGACTGATTTTCAATAATTCTTATATTAGTCAAAGGTGAAGGCAAATAATTTTAATTAAAACTAATTATGCTTTTACAACATCTGTAAATTTTGTTCTTTCATTTTATCAGTTTATATTTTAAAAAAATATATGAAAAACATATCACACACTAGTGCATACTGGTTTACACATTATTTTTGTTTAAAAATCATATGCAATACAAACCCTGAAACAGGCAATGTTACCAATTAAACACATGAAAATGGAAGCAGACTGAACACAAACAAAATGAAATAATTAAAACAATATAGAGGCAATGGAGAATGCAAATGCAACATAAAGAACCATGAATGATAAACAAAAACAAATGAAATGCTGGTGGATTTGAAAACTGATTTACATATATTTCAAGCTGTCCTCAATTTCCATGTTTAAAAGACCTTCTGCGTGCCAATATCTTTTACATGAACTTTTGAATTTTACTCATTTTTTATATTATTAAGGCACAATTTTAATAAGATAATGAAAGCATTAATGAAAGGAAACAATGGAAGCAATGAATACAAATTTTTTATAAATCAAAATGTATTTCAAAATTCATAAATGATAAGAGTTAGTAGCTGAAATGCTTATGTGAATGGAATAGACATTGATAGCAAACAAAATACAAATGATAATATGAAATGCACATGAAGCTCAAATGAAATGCAGATTGGGTAGCATTACCCTTTTTAGGGTCTGTAAATGTCCACACAAATTTGATAAAAACTGATCACAACAAATTAAAAACAATTATAATGCAGATGCACACCACCTAGTACGTCAATAAGGCAATATATTTCTGTAACAAGCATATAATATGAACAGTCTGTATATAGCATCAAAAAACTCCAAAAGTATGATAAGTAAAAACAGTTCATTAAGTAGCAAAATCTTAAACATTCAAATTGACACTAATTATTACATAACTTGTTCACTTTGCATTGATGGAAATTAATTTTTTAATTAAAAATTAAAGCAATGACTCATACTTGTACATAAAATATGTAAAAGCTCATCAGCTTATTAGGAAACAATCTTATGGACAATTTCTGCTGCAATTTCAAAAACAATTAATAAGCATTTAAAAATCACAGCTCAAGTTTAGTGTTGTTTACACATTGTAACAAATCAAAAATGGAAAATTTTGTCACAAATGGAACATAAAATCTGTTGCATCAATTTTGTTACTTTTATCAAATTTATTTTTGTTACCTTTATTAAATTCTCACCATAAAAGGTACTTTTTTGACCTTATTATGATATTACACTGATAAAGTAATTTTAGCCAAAATTTTAAAACCTGCACTGGCAATGGTAGTGGGTCACTTTGGGTTTAATATAATTTCAGATTCTCTACAAAGTACAACTAAAATAGGTTAAACTTACATTAATATTCTTCACAGAAGCAAACAAAAAATATAAAATTCCAACATGCAGCATACATAAAAAAATCATCAGAAATCATCGACAGTTTCAAGCCAAATACAAGAATTGATAGTCTAATACATTATACTCCTCACAAACATGCCCTAATAAAGACGTCATCAAACTGTAACTGTGACAGTGTTCCATCCAGAAGAAAAAGAAATCAAAATTTGAGATCTGCGTTTATGGAATAAGAATTTTCCAAACTATTAAAATAAAAATTTCCTGGGCTTCTTTCTAAATGTTGATAAAGTTTTGGCCAAGTGACAGAACATTATACTTGCCTAAAAAATTTACAAAACTTTCCACAGCTGTAAGAAAAAAAAGACTTTATAAGTCATGTTTCGAACCACAGATGCCATGCCCTATGCCCATTTCCAGACAACGTTAGCAATTCCTAACAACTTTTGTTATATTCTAATACAATGTTTTTTTAATTATTATTACTGCAGTTAAAAGAAAGACAACATCCTAACACACATCATCTCCACATCCTTTTGTTGCTTAAAATCACTCCTACATCACAAAAAATGCCCTGATAATAAAAGCACCCTCCCTTTCCCAACATGAAAAGAGAATGTACATGTGGAGCACTGCATAAAAATGTATGAATGAATCAACAAAAAATTATCAAAAAGTTCAAAATATATAGAGATATACAACATATGAGAAGAAAGATTTACAATGGTACCATACACACAGAATTTTATGATCCCATAACCACAGTTATAATAACATAATGCACTCAACTACAAGTATCATACTTTAAAATCATAATTTGTAAAATTTATTTGTGTTCACTTCTGGTTTTTACATAAACTCAAAAGTGCACAAATTATGGGTGTTCCAGGATTAAAGAGATGGTAGATTTTGAATGGGGACCCTGTGTAATTTAAAACATTTCCCATTCTGATATACGAGAAAAAATTGGGTGGAAGAAATTCCTAATAAAAATATGAGGTAGGCAGGCTAGACCTACTATAACTAAAACTTTAATGAACAGTTGGGTACTGAACAAGTTGCCAGCCATCCTCTTTCTATTCTTAGATCTGGAACAAACCTACGATACAGAGATCTTCAATCTGACCACAAAAATGATGAATATAACTGTACCCAAGATCTATCTCAGAAATAAAGACATTCTGAAGTTTTAAATAGGATTAAAATAAAATGTGTATGAAGATGCAAACAATATGTTTTTAAAAGCATTAGGAATTTTCAAAATTTACAAAGTTTAAAAAAAATTAATATTTCCCTTCAAAATCCCCTATCTTCAATTCTGGACAACCTCAACTTACCTCCCAGCCTAGTGTAGTGACTATCAAATAAACTTGTGCATAACACAAACTCCAATGGCATGCAGACTATTGAAATCACCCTGCTTGGCAATTATTTTTATCTCAAACGGATTGGTCAAGCGATCTGTCCGAGTCCAGTCGATCACATATGTGGGTCAGTTGAAAAGTTTGTCAGGATCCTGGTCTGTCCCCTATATGGGATATATGGGTAGAACAAGTGGTAAATCAGAAACAATATGGGTAACCTACGTTGGTTGGTCAAGCAGTCTGTCAAAAGTGCAGTGGGTCACCAATGCAGCTGTATTATTGAAAATGTCAAATTTCACACCTTTATAACTTCAACATCTCTAATTAATTTCCATTATATTCTCACCGCTTACTTGATACTTCTCTATCACTTACCAGGATATTTTCAAGGGTAAAATTTCAAATTAAAGAAATAACTATGATAATGGCAGAACACTCGACCAAAATCTGAGAGGTTCATGGGCTAAATGCAAGGCAATATTATCCTAGAGTTCGATACTGCTTTTCCAAGATTCATTATTTTTTGCATTTCACAGAAATCCCCGACATGTAATGAATGGCTTTGTTGTCCAACAGCTCCACAGTTTTCACAGTAGGTGTTACAACATTGTTGACCATAGCCTTTACCAACACATCCATTGGTGTCGTAATAGCAGTGGGGAACATTTTTGCAATAGGAATGAGCATAAATCTTGCCATGGCTTCCAAAGGTCTGCTTTCCTCTCTGTTTACCATTAGGACACTGAAAATATAGGAGAGGACATTAATATTACAACATTAGTATAAAGTTACATCATAACAAAATGCACATACCCTGTACATTAAGTCAATATTAGGATCATGTCATATCACAACAGGAAAGCCATACCCTGTACATTAAGCTAATATTATCATCAGGTCATATCACATCATGTCATATCACAACAGGAAAGCCATAACTTGTACATTAAGTCAATATTACCATTATGTCATATCACAACAGAAAACCATAACCTGTACATTAAGCTAATATTATCATCAGGTCATATCACATCATGTCATATCACATCAGGAAAACCATAACCTGTACATTAAGCTAATATTATCATCAGGTCATATCACATCATGTCATATCACAACAGGAAAGCCATAACTTGTACATTAAGTCAATATTACCATTATGTCATATCACAACAGAAAACCATAACCTGTACATTAAGCTAATATTATCATCAGGTCATATCACATCATGTCATATCACATCAGGAAAACCATAACCTGTACAATAAGCTAATATTATCATCAGGTCATATCACATCATGCCATATCACAACAGGAAAGCCATAACCTGTACATTAAACCAATATTACCATCATGACATATCATATCAATTCACAACAGAAGCCAAAACCTGTCCATTAAGGCAATAATTATCTATCTTAAATGTAATTCCATAACCCTCAATTTAATCCTGGTACTTCAGAAGCCATAACTACATATTTCACATTACTTCAATTTAAATGTGGTAACCATGTTTATATGGTCATAATACACCATCTTCTGCAAGAGAATGCATATAACTTTTCAGCAAAAAGATTCTGAATTTCACCAATCATTAAGATACTACAACTGTCAAGGAGATTACCAGAGATGGTTGAATAATTACCATGCTTATATGTGAATTATGCATCAATGACACAACAAAGTATAAATAGTAACAAACTTTGTTGGAGGTTTGGTGACACTGATGCAAACAATATGGTGGCAGTGTCTGTGTGTGTTTGTGTTTTGGATTTTTAACATAGCTTTAACAATTTTTCAGTCATACTGTTACGATGTCTGCAGTGTGGCAGTTTATAGTGATGTATAACACTAGAGCATCATGTAGACCCAGTCACATTATCCTGAATCTAGACCAATCAGTCCTACTGCTAACCTCTTAATACTGAGCGCCAAGCGAGGCAGCTGCTGATACCATTTTTATGTCTTTGGTAAGACTCCACCTGGGTTCGAACCTGAAACCTCCTGCATCTGATGCAGATGATCTAACCACTCAGGCCACTGGAATGGTCAGGTGGTTGTGTATAGTGATGGTGGAATTTCTTTTGCAAAAGTTGGCTTGTGATGAGGAGTAAGAGTGAGCTTCAGGGGTGTGATGAGGTTGATGTTGGTGAGAAAGATGGAAGAGATGTAGGTGAGAGAGAGAGAGATGGTATTCTAAAAGAGTGGAAGTTGGTTGGGATAGAGAATGGAATGCAGTTTCATGTGTCTACATCGGTTACAGGCATATGCTGATGAACTTCAAGGGCCTATGCTATTTGAATATCTTCATAAAAGCCTATGATTTCGATGAAATTGTCATAGAAACAAATAGGTGAGGTCTTTTATTTATAATATGTTAAACTAATGCTATGCAGATCACCCCAGCAAGCAGTGAATTTTTTTATTAATTATTAGATCTATGGCATTTAGTCAATCAAATACATAGTTACATGAAGATTTTTTTAAAATAAAAAAAAAAGTAATTTACAATTTTTCACAAGGTTGGAGAGTTGATCATAGCTTGACCCATCTACAAATACTGCACAGATTTTGAAAAATATAACTTCACCACTTAATTATACATTTCAGTAACAGTTGTAACCTACACAAATGAAGTGTCAAGACAGCAAATATACAAAATTAAGCATGCTGGTAAACAAAATTTTTTGTGGATCTTTTAAACACAGAATACAAATATTACAATGTCAATGCAGTGATTTTCAAATTTTCTGTCTTTTTGTCCTATGATAGCTAAATTAGTGCCTGTATGTCTTTTTTTAATACACAAGTTGTTGTTGTTGTCGTGGGGTTTAACGCCATTTTTCAGCACATGATAGGCTATGTATGGTGGCCAGTATTAATGGTGGAGGAAGAACCCTGGAAAACCCCGGGAAGAACCACCGACCCACAAGAAGCTACTGGCAAGCTTTCTCACATACCCACATTGGCCGAATCCTAGACTTGAACCCACGCAGACAGAGGTGAGATGGCAGTGATCTGTAACGGAGAGCGCTTTAGACCACTCGGCCACTCGAGGCCCCCTTTAATACACAAGTCTTTGACATTTTTATTTCAGATACTCAAATGAGAACTGTTAGCAAAATTATGAATCCTTCAGACCAAAATGCTTATGTTGGCACTGCTACATAACCAATGAAAAGGATTTCATGCCCTTATTATTGCTATGAGGCAGATCAGGATGTATGATACCCTGGTGTGCATATTTATATACAAGTTACAAATCACATGGCAAATAAGTCTATCCAAAGGTGCTGGATCAAATAATATCACATTGGCCTGGGAAATGAAAGATCCGACAGAAAAGCTGACAAACAACAGTGCAAAACTAGTGTGAAACCAGCCCAAGTACTTCAAAATCTACCAATTAATTTTACAATGATTGCACAAACCCGCAAAAGACAATTACACAAATGAAAACACAAAAAAACTCTCAAAAATGTAAGCACTAACAAAATCTATATTGTGTATGCTGTAGAAAATTACAATGAAATACAAAATAAAGGTTTAACGATGTTGAGTGTTGTTACTTTTAATGCAAGCAAGGCAAGAATGATTTGATCAACTGACCCCAACTGAAGGTATGAATAGGTCAGCAATGAAATGTGTGCAACATCAACAAAATAATACATCCCAGATAAAATATTTACATTCTGGATTTAATATTTCATCATTGAATCTGTAATGCTGAATAGCTTAATAAATGCTTTTAAATAAATTTATAAATAGTTAAGACCATGTGTTTGACAAAGTGAATAAATGGCAGGAAAATGTGATTTGGTTAACCTACAAGTGCCGTGTTACCTATTCATTGATAAATGACCATTTGGATTTTTCCCAATTTAGGCCACTGGGTTTGAGTGTATGCAGCCAGCAAATCCAATGGATTTCTTATGATTTCCTATTTTCTTTGCTCTGTTTTTCGTTTATGGGTAATCCCAGTCAGGATTACTTTCTTGGTTTGCCAGCCAGATCTGTGGAGATTCTTTCTAGTGTTTAATTGTGGCATTTCTCCAACAGATTGGGAGCTGCATACCTTGTCTGTGATGAGGTAGAACACATTTTCTGTGTTGTATGTTATAGTATGGTTGTGAATATTATGCTTATCACTTTGCAAGAAAACATTTTTGTTTCCTTTATGTGTTGGCAAGTCTTGCATTGTTTGCTTCCGCAAGGATTCGATTTCCCATCTATATTTTGATCTGGAAGTGGCTTTAAATTTGCTCTGACTAGCACATCTCTCAAATTTTGAGGATTGCAATATGCTATTTCTAGTTGTATGAAAGATTGATTTTAGTGGTTTACACAATTCAATGATTGATCAATGTCTGTTAATGATGCGACCTGGTCGTGGGTTCTCTGGGTGCAACACAAGGATGAAGAGTGTTCATTCCACATTTTCTTTTCCCTTGTATTTTAGGAGCTCAGCATGGTTTGTCTGTTTGGCTTTAAGTATCGCTTCCACTATTATATCTCTGTTGTAGCCCTGCTTTATAAGATGCTGGGTCAGTTCTATCGAAACTTGTCTCATCAGTGCAAATTCTCCTGATCTTAAGTGATTGTCTAAGGGATGTTATGGGTACAATGTCTTGGGTGGCATCTGGGTGGAAGAAGTTGTTTGTCAGCTGATTTAGAAGAAAGGGATGTTACAGGTACAGTGCCTTGGGTGGCAGCTTGGTGGAAGAAGTTGTTTGTCAGTTGATTCAGAACAAAGGGATGTTACGGGTACAGTACCTTGGGTGGCAGATGGGTGGAAGAAAATGTTTGTCAGTTGATTAAGAAGAAAGGGATGTTATGGGTATAGTGCCTTGGGTGGCAGCTGGGTGGAAGAAGTTGTTTGTCAGTTGATTCAGAACAAAGGGATGTTACGGGTACAGTGCCTTGGGTGGCATCTGGGTGGAAGAAGTTGTTTGTCAGTTGATTTAGAAGAAAGGGATGTTACAGGTATAGTGCCTTGGGTGGCAGCTGGGTGGAAGAAAATGTTTGTCAGTTGATTCAAAAGGGATGTTACGGGTACAGTGCCTTGGGTGGCAGCTGGGTGGAAGAAAATGGTTGTCAGTTGATTCAGAAGAAAGGGATGTTACGGGTACAGTGCCTTGGGTGGCAGCTGGATGGAAGAAGTTGTTTGTCAGTTGATTCAGAAGGGATGTTACAGGTACAGTGCCTTGGGTGGCAGCTGAGTGGAAGAAAATGGTTGTCAGTTGATTCAGAAGAAAGGGATGTTACGGGTATAGTGCCTTGGGTGGCAGCTGGGTGGAAGAAGTTGTTTGTCAGTTGGTTCAGAACAAAGTTATGTTACGGGTACAGTACCTTGGGTGGCAGCTGGGTGGAAGAAGTTGTTTGTCAGTTGGTTCAGAACAAAGGGATGTTACAGGTACATTACCTTGGGTGGCAGCTGGGTGGAAGAAGTTTTTGTCAGTTGATTCAGAACAACGGGATGTTACGAGTACAGTCAGGGATCGGCCTGGGCTTCGCCAATGCCACAAATTGCGATTTTTTTCCCTTATTGGCAACAAAAATATCCCATCTGGCGATTTTTTTGGCGACATACTTTTTGGTTATTTAATTTGTACATACAATCATGGATTTGGACTGGATAAATTAAAAGTGAGAACGAAAGGAAGCCATAAACTTGACTAAGCAATGCATTGGAATCAATCTGTAACACAAACGATCCTTTGCTCGTATTGACGACCCCATCTTTACAGTGCATTGTTACATCATAATCTGCTTATGCTGACATCTTGGCTGAGTACTGTATGCTGCGATACAGTCAATCATGCTACCGCACTATACCTACAACTGACCGACTTAAGACGCGAATAGAACAGATACAATTAATTGTATGGCTAATCCTTCCGTGTTTGTTTTTCTACATATACCAATACAATAGTTTTGCTGAACCTTCATAGAAAACTGATAACCTCTGAAGTACCAACTGTGTATAAATACAAAGCAAATGGAAAAAATCTCAATCACAATTATATCTGTCGCCAGTGCAGCATTTTACTCATTGATCTTTTCCTTTTGCCATCAATTAAGTGTTATGGCTGCAGAAACTTAAACTCCACAACAAGAAATAGCAAAAAAAAAAACCAACAGTTTAGCATAATTAATAATAATTATTTATTTCTCAAAATACAGGAGTGAAAGAATCCCTAAATTGGGTGTGAATTTATGCTTATATATACGGTCCAATATTGCCAGGTGTTGACTCGTGTAAGTTTCATTCGTGGGAATGGAGATCCTATTTTGCTTGTCGAGAAAATTTATACAGCATTCAGTGATCATTCTTGGGATTTAGGAAGCAATTCACTTCAAGCTTTGTGAAGCTAGCCTTGGGGGGGGGGGGGGGCTGCTGAGAGACTACTGGTGTCACCGTCAGCACTGTAGACTGTGAACGTGGATTCAGTAAGATGAACCTCATAAAAACTGACAGAAATAAGCTCTGCATCTCATCTCTCTAGAATTTAATGAGAATCAGCATGTACAGATGTGAAAAATTAAACTTTGAAACTGCATTCAACAAGTGGGCAGGCCTAAAATTGCGACAGATCTTCATGTAACACTTTGTAACATTTTGTTAATGCTTGTTGTAATTAAAGTATTAACTAACCCATCTTTTGTAATTTTCATTGCCTGTTACATTAATAGACTAAATTAACACTTGGAAAAATGTACACTACTTGTTTTGGCGACACTTTTTGAAAATTGGTGACAAAATATTGAGGTTGGCGATTTTTTTGGCGACAGCTTTTTAAAAGCCAGGACCATCCCTGACAGTGCCTTGGGTGGCAGATGGATGGAAGAAATTGTCAGTTCGTTCAGAACAAAGGGATGTTACAGGTACGGTGCCTTGGGTGGCAGCTGGGTGGAAGAAGTTGTTGGTTCAGAACAAATATCTGAATGAAGTGTGTGTTAATGGCAATTTTAGTTAAAATATATAATCTGTGTTTGAAATTTCAGCAGTCAATTTGATCGAATGATGGAAAGTATAGATCTCAATGATGAACTCATCTAGTTTTTCCATCCCATTATTCCACAGAAAAGCTAGACAAATTCATCATAAAATTGTCAATAAAACACATTTCTCTTCTCCATATTGTAATTTCAATGATGTAATCATGACTGGGATCACCCATAACTCAAAATGGAGCACAGATATATATATATATATATATATATATATATATATATATATATATATATATATATAGAGAGAGAGAGAGAGAGAGAGAGAGAGAAGGGGGGGTAGAGGGGGTTTAGAAGTGAAATCAAATATTAGAGTTTTTTTTTTTATAGGGTTATTTCAAGGTTTTACAGTTTCAAGAGGTTCAAGACACAAAGAAGTTACAAGATTATTTAATTTAAATAATTCACACATTTTCTCGACTCCTAGTCTAACAAAAGACCATTTGCAAATAAGCTTTTTTGTAGGGCTGTGGTAGAGTCATTCCTAATTTGTAAAATTTTGATTACTTTTTATTATTTGGTATCCTTCAGTTTAGGCCTTTTCTAAGATTTCTAAAGTCAAATGATTTCTGAGGTTTTGGGAGGTTCTCTTCAAAGTATGTATGTATGTATGTATGTATGCATGTTGTATGTATGTATGTATGTATGTCACAAAAGTATGGAATATGTGGATTCAATGGAATATAGCAACAAACATTATTCATCATGTACTTTCAATTGCATTACTACCGGAACACTGATCCAGTGGTGTGTCAATGCTAGTTTTTCACTCTGTCATGCACTGGGTTATATTTCTCCTCCTTATAAGGATTTTTCATTAGGAGTATCTTGCCAAACGTATTATAAGCAAAGATAAGACTATGATATCAAATTTATGGAATTACTTAGACTGCAATGAACCATCATGAACCGCATATATATTCTTCTCAATATTTCTGAGACACAGCAGATACTAAAATATCAGGATTACCTTTTTTATGCCAACATTATGATTGTCTTACATTTTACTAAGTCATTACTAGAACTTCTAAACTTTAATTCATGTATTGATCTTGGATTATTTTTGGATTTGATTCTTAAAAGTGTAAGTTGTTATTTTTTTTCATTTTTACAGTGTTTTTCCAGGGAAATAAATTATTTGGTAAATTTTCAAAGCTTGTTGTTTTCACTCTTTCTTTTGTTAATGTTTGTTAGAGCCTAAACAAGTAACATAAGAAATTGGGGGGCTCATCTGGGATTTTTGAATTTTGGCTCCAATATTTCAGAAAACTTTGTTTTTTTAAATTTGAATTCCCCATGTTTTTGAAATCTTTAGTGAAATTGGCAAGTTTTTTCTAAAATGTCATCAAAAGTGGAAATCTTTCTTTCAAGTCCTACCCACGACCAATTAGACCTTTTAAAAAAAAGATGAATTAATTCAATTTGCCAGAAAATATGATCTTTCTGAGGTAAAGGCTTCCTTAACGAAGCAAGAAATAATCATATTGTGGTTCAGTACTTGGTAGAAAAGAATGTTTTGGATAAAAGTGGTTTGGTTTTGATTAGCAAAAGTAAAGGAAATAGACTTAAAATACAAGATGGAATTGGAGTTGAGGAAGCTGGAACTTCAGAAAGATAAAGAAAAACAAATGCAGTTGCAGCTGCAATTGGAGAAAGAAAAAGAACAAATGCATTTACAAGCTGAAGAAAAAGAGAAAGAAAGACAAATGCAGTTACAAGAAAAACAAATGCAGTTACAATTTGAGAAATAGGAGAGACAGGAAAGAGAGAAAGAAAAACAAATGCAAATGCAGTTGGATAAGGAAGAAAATAGAGAAAGAAAGACAAATGCAGTTACAAGAAAAACAAATGCAAATGCAATTAGATAAGGAAGAAAGGGATGGAATATAAATTAGAATAAACGAAATGGAGCGGCAAGTGAAAAGCACATTCCCACTTCAAACACATGATGTTGCAAAGAATATTAGGTTAGTGCCCCCTTTCGAAGAAAGAGAAGTAGACAAATATTTTACTCGTTTTGAAAAAGTTGCTGAAAATTTGAAATGGCCAAGGGAGCATTGGACTCAGTTATTACAATGACTACTCACTGGTAAGGCTAGTGATATTTACAATTCACTGTCAGTTCACCAAAGTGGTAACTATGATATGGTTAAAGAATGCATCTTAAAGGGTTATGAGTTAGTCCCTGAAGCTTATCTGCAAAAATTTAGAAACTATAAAAAAGAAGCTGGACAGACTTATGTCGAATTTGCTAGAGAAAAAGAGCAGTTATTTGATAGATGGTGCTTAGCCAAGAAAGTTGAACAAGATTATGAAAGTCTTGAACAACTTGCATTACTTGAAGAGTTCAAGAACTGTGTCCATAGTGACATTAAGACTTATCTTGACAAGCATAAAATCGAAACCTTGGAAAATGCTGAGTATTCTTTAACTCATAATGTTCCTTTTGTAAATAAGACTTCTACTCAACAGTCTTCTGGCAGAAAAGTATTTCAGCCTAATGCAATCTCTTCTAAATCTCATGTACCTATTGTAAGAAGAAAGGACAAGTTATTTCTGATTGCTACAAACTGAAAAATAGGCATCAGAATCAAGAAAGATCTATTCCAAATGCTCTTATTTCTAGGAGGTCAAGGTCACAGTCATGTACTGAAAGCAATACATTTGTTGGGTCTAATAAACCTCAGTCTGATTTTATTATGGAGAATTATGAACCATTCATATCGAAAGGGTTCTATATCACTCTTGGGTGATTTAGTCAATCCTACCCCTATTAAAATTTTAAGGGACACAGAAGCTTCTCAGAGTCTTTTATTGTCAGGTACTTTGCTTTTTCTGAGAAGCTTTTTCTAATGAGAGTGTTCTTATTCAGGGAGTAGAGTGTGGCTTTGTTAATGTTCCTCTCCATTGTGTAAATTTGTCATCAGACTTGGTTTCAGGACCAGTGACAGCTGGAACAGTAGTTTCTTTACCTATTGAGGGCATTCATTTATTACTAGGCAATGACCTAGCTGAAGACTTATTACTAGGCAATGACCTAGCTGGAGACATGGTTGTGGTTAATCCACTTGTAACTGACAAGCCTTGTTTGGATCAGAAAGTAGATCCAACTGAAAAGGAATTCCTTGATGTATTTCCAACTTGTGCAGTTACCAGAGCTATGGCAAAGAAAGCTCTTGAGAATGATGTTGATAGGGAAAATATTCCTTTAGCTGACACATGTATCAGTCAGGCTTTTCATGAGGTCACTTTCACAGTTACCAGAGCTATGGCAAAGAAAACTCTTGAGAATGATGTTGATAGGGAAAGTATTCCTTTAGCTGACACATGTATCAGTCAGGCTTTTCATGAGGTCACTTTCACTCCATGTTTGGATCAATCAAAAGGTATTGATCACAGTGATCCTCGTTTAACCACTCATTCTCTTTATTCTAATCAGGGTGACAAATGACAATCACTTGTCGTCAAACAGGAAAAAGATCTTGAGATCTCCTGTTTGTTTCAAAGGGCAAATAGTGAAACTGAAGCAACTGAAGTTCCTGTCTGTTATTTCATTAAAAATGGAATCCTTATGAGAAAGTGGAGACTTCCCGAGGTAACTGCTGGTGATGAGTGGTCAGTGAACTATCAATTTGTAGTTCCAAAACCAGGACCCAAGTGGCTGAGTGGTCTAAAGCACTCTCCGTTACAGATCACTACCATCTCACCTCTGTCTGTGTGGGTTTGAGTCTCGAATTCGGCCAATGTGCTTATGTGAGAAAGCTTGCCAGTATTTCCTGTGGATTGGAGGTTCTTTCCAGGGTTTTCTCGGGTTCTTCTTCCACCATTAATACTGGCCACCATGTATAACCTATTATGTGCTGAAAAACTGCGTTAAACCCCACAACAACAAGAAGTTCAAAAACCTTACAGACAGGAAATACCTAATCTGGCCCACGAAACTCATTTGACCAGTCATTTAGAGATTAATAAGACTTATCACAAGATCCTGACTCACTTTTATTGGCCAAAAATCAAAAGTGATGTTTGTAAATACTGTAGATCTTGTCATACTTGTCAAATGGTAGGAAAACAAAATCAGAAAATACATAAGGCTCATCTACAACCTATTCCTGCCTTTGAAGAACCATTTAGTACAATTATGGTAGCTTGTTTTGTTCCCTTACCTAAGACGATGTCAGGTAACCAATACTTGTTGACCATAACGTGTGAGTCAACAAGGCTTCCAGAGGCAATTCCTTTGAATATTAAAGCTTTGATCAAGTTTTTTTACTCAGTTTGGCCTTCCCAAATCTGTACAATCAGGTCAAGGGTCAAATTTTAGGTCTGGAACCTTTCAGCTTATTATGCTTGAATTTGGCATTCAGTAATTCAAGTCAAAAGTGAAATTATGGTTTGGCAGAGCTTCAATGGAGAGAACTTTTGAATTTGGTAATAGAGTTATGTCTCTCTTGCTCATTCTTCAAATTTTTCTTCAGATTAGATAGTATGGCCCTTACAAAGTTAAGAAGAAAATGAATGAATTAAATTATAATATTAGTGCTCCTGGGATCTAAATAAATTACAGGAGTACCAGCATATTGAAAGAGACAGCCAGGTTAAACATGCAATTCATTTAGTTGTATCTGTCCCACTCAGCGAAGATTTAAGTGAAGGAATATCATCTGAGTCACTGATATTGGAGTGACAAATCTTCGGAATTCAGAAATTATGAAAGCTCTGGACCAGAAACTTTCACATTTGCAAGAGCAAGAAAGAAATGAACTTAAACAGTATTATTTGAATATGAGCACTTATTTCCAGATGTTCCTACAAGAAAGAACAATATTTGCCATGAAGTTGAAATTGTAAATTCCAAACCTGTGAAACAACACCCGTACAAGATGAACCCTATCAAACTGGAATACTTGGAGAAAAAAAGAAATTCAGTATATTTGGAGAATGATTTTACAGAGCCCAGTAAAAGTGACTGGAGTTCACCATGCATACTTGTTCCAAAACCAGATAAAACTTTCCGTATGTGCACTGATTATAGGATGGTGAATAGTGTGACAAAAACAGATTCATTTTCATTACCAAGAATCGATGACTGTATTGGTAAGATCGGAAAGGCCAAGTATGTCACCAAATTTGACATTCTGAAAGGATTTTGGCAAATTTCACTAACGGAAAGAGCAAAGGAAATTTTGGCATTTGTGACTCCTGATAGACTTTATCAATATAAAGTAATGCCATTTGGGATGAAGGATCACCAACTGGCAATCAGCATTTATAATCCAGATAAACCCATGAAGTATAGGATCAAGTCCTATATGGTCCAAGATTCTACTAATGGACTAGGTACCTGTCCTTGGATGAGGGGATGAGGGGAAAACTGGCATTCAACATTTATAATCCAGAAAAACACATCAAGCATTGGATAACATCCTATATGGTCTGCAACTCTACTAATGGATATTGTTCAAAGTCTGAATACTATGTTGGTGCATCCTTAAAAAACAGGTGCTTTGTTGCAAAAGATTGATGAGTAGATGCCCCAAAAGCGCACAGATCTGAATAAAAAGCGACTGATCATTCCATCTCAATGATTTGACTTTTCCTGTATAGTGTCAGTCAAGACATTAAGTCTGCCGGGAATGTGTCTGATTTGTACATTGATACAGAGATTGTTGCACCAATGTAGAACTGATCTTGCCATCTCCATCTTGAATTTTGGTGGTCAAATGAATTGGTTGAGGCAACTCTGGTCAATGATCAGCCTCAACTTGCCATTTGCCTTCAAAAAAGAAAAAGCCTGAAATAAAACCACGCAGCTGTGTTTTCTGCAGTCTCAACCACCTGTTATTCGATGAGTGGCAATATCTCCTTTTGTAGAAAGACAACCATGAAGAGTGGAGAGGAGGAAAGGGAAGGAAGATCTGAAATGACCTGGGAACAGAGTGATTAAGTGAGCCCGAAACTGCAGGAGCCTGCCACCCACAGGTAGGCTGTCTGCAATCAGTGGGGAGGGTATGCCACTCTCTAGAGTTAGGAGGCTTAAACTTGGTTTCTTTCCACCTCAGTATGGTTGTCTCCTCTTTTAACGACTCATTCTCTTTATTCTAATCAGGGTGACAAATGACAATCACTTGTCATCGAACAGGAAAAAGATCCTGAGATCTCCTGTTTGTTTCAAATTTTGCATTAAATGCATTTATTTGACATTTCTACTGAAATGACATGAGAAAAACAAAGCATAAATTAGCAATTCAGCATGTTATTAACTCATTAATACCAAACCAATTACTAAAACAGTAAGCTAAAATAGTCAGTGTGGCACTAAATCATAAATGACAGCATGAGCTCAATGACTGTGCTGTGTAACATGGTCTTAAATAGACCATAAAGGTGACAAAGGCACACAAATTTAGAAAAAAATGTATAATGTATACAACCTCCAGAAGAATGATTGTCCAACACAGTAAATCCAAATTTAAAGTTGGATAATCCAATTTTATCACTAAGATGGCTTGGATTGTAACCGGTATAATGTACATCATTATCAGTACAGCAGCATAGCTTACAAACTATGAACACCTGGTGGTGGCAAGGGGAAGGTAATGGGCAAGAGTTATTGCCCTTAGTCTACATGAGTAAGGAAAATTTCATCATTTAGTAGGGCTGGATTCTCAAGGTAGCAGGCTTATATCCACCTAACGTTATCATGATTGGGGAACATATTTGAAGGAAAAATTTACTGACTAAATTTGCTAAATTCTAAATTCGTTATGGAAAGTTAGTTTGTGCTTTTTCATTCACCAGAAATCTTATGGAGAAAAAAAAAATGCATACAAAATGTTATACATCATTCAAAGAAATTGTATTTTTCCACAAACTTTGATGTCACAAATAACTACATGTATATTGAAATAGAAAGTATAAATAGGTTTGGTTTGGTGTTTTATGGTGCATTAACACAAGTTGGTTATATGGTGCCAAGGCAATTGGAGTAAAGAGCCTTGCCCAAGAACATGGTTATTGACTCAGTCTGATCCAGACATAAGACTCCAACCTGCATCCTTCTTGTTTCAAGTCGAGAATGCTAACCACTGAACCAATGTAACTACTGCATCCATTAGTCAGCTCTTACCATATGCAGGAGGGTGCTGGATTATAAGTAGGAAGTAATCTTATTAACACTCAAGATGTGACCAATATCTGCAGAAGCCACAGTGGCTCAGTGGTAAGCATGCCTGACTCATGACCAAAAGGGTGCTGGTTAGAATCCTATTACTATATCAGCTACCATGGTGAAGCATAAACAAAAGGCATTACATTCTTCACTCTCAACCAAATAAAATGGAGATCATTAAAATTAATTATAGTGTGCCATTAAAATGTAATCCTGCATCCATTAAAACATATTTGATTTCTGACCCCCAAAAATTGTTTTTTAATCACAAATCTCCTCATTAAATGAACTTTTCTCTGTACATTCAAGCAAGGTTAGTGTACATAAAAACATATGTAATTATACATCATGAAACTGATTATCATGGATGGTAGTGTAGTATGCAAGATGGAAATAACAGACCAATTATGTCCACAGAAACATGGTATGAAATGCACTTGATTTGCATGAAGACTGTAGTCTGTGTATTTTAATCAGGTATTGTGATATTTATAATGATGCACCAAGATATAAAGTTTTTAAACTGTGGATTTAAAAGTGTAACAGGTGATAGCAGTTCATTATATCAAAACAAATGAAGTTATGTTTTCCATTCCCTGACCAAATCAGTAAATCAAAATGCAGATTCAAGGGCAATCAAACCCTTAAAATATATTAATATTATCTAGTGCAGACCTACTGTATTGGGCTATCTGCTAGAGCAAAATCTACCCAGTATCCTACATAAAAAGATGCAGAGACAAGTACTTACGCTGGCCTGTATATAGAAAGCCTTGGAAAATGGATCACTTTTAAGGCCTCTTCCATCTGTCCCTGTCATTAAAAGGAAGATCATGGATAAGTATGGTGACAGTGCATGAAACACTGTTAAGTAAGAAAGAAGTAGAATAAACTTGCAAGAAGGTTATGCTCCAGAGATATTACATACTCCTGACAAAGTGACAGGCATAAGGTGAAGTTGTTTGCATCTACAACATGCTACTTTTATGTACTGTGCCTGAAATTTCTTTACATGTTGGAGTTGTGGAGATTATACAGGATTTCAGCACACAGTTGATCAAAATGGCTGCTCCCATGTGCTCAAACAAGCAGCCTGAACTAGTCCGAAGTACACAACTTTAGCAGTCCATAAAACAGGGAAAACAAACTTTTCCAGAGTAATCAATATTAATTTCTGAAAGTGCAATAAATGAATTACAAAATATGCAAAAAGTAATTTACCTAGTTTGATGTCCAGGACGTGAAAATGACCAACCAGAGCTAGCAGTCTTTTTTTTTACTGGAGCACATCTAAATTGAAGCCAAGCTGTATACTCTTTAAGCCAAATTACACCTATCAATCATATACCAAAATAAAGGAAATTAAAAGTTCTTTTAACATTACCAATGATTTACAAGTTCTATTTTAAACAGCCATAATAAAGAGTGAGGAACACCTTGTAAATTGTTTTTCTTTAACAATCAAACCCTATGAAAAGTAAGAAACTGTAAAGTGAGACCAAAGCTATAAACAGGAAATCTGCAATGAGCATGATCACATGCTATGAGTGCTGTAGTACATTATTCTCATATTCTTCTTTTACAGTTTGAAAAGTGGTGTTGATTTATCCATTTCTTGGGAATCTGACATGTTTTGAAGTTCGAAAAAAAGACATCTGCTGTAACATTTTCCACCACATAACATCCACAACTCACATCCTGAAGTGCTTCATATAACATATGGCACCATTTTGCTTAAATGTATGTACTGGTCCACTAACTAACTAGCTTATCAATATAATGACTCTGTGAGGAAATGTTCAAATTTGAAGAAACCCATCTGTTTTCTTGGAATCGGGTCATATTTACAGTTGCTATAAATAGCAAAACAGGAAAGTACTCTTATGCTATATTTATGCAGCAGCTACCTTTTTAAGAATATTCTCAGATTTATGAGCAGAATTTAAAAGATGATAAATATGACAGAAACCACTTTTTATTACTGTATTCTTTTATAAAAAAATTTATTAACCAAAAAGGCATAATCCATATACAGGGAAGCGTAATGATTATGCCAAAAGTGTAATGGTTGGCATGTATGCTATAAACACAAATTCTGAAAAATGTTGAGGACATCTCCTAAAGGTTACCTGTGTCAAGCACATGCTTCATAAGCTAAAGAAAAACCATTTTAAAATTTCCAGAAATTACCTTTGTTTTGGTGTACAGCATCATGCTGTCTTTATCCGCCCCTTGGGAAGACAATGCATGGAACTGTTTACACCCACCGGCCTTTGCCAGTTCAGCAGATTTCAGAACATAATCAAAGTCTACCTTGACAAAACCAGCCTGCAATAAAGACAAAACATGTATGTACTATCTAAACATGCACTTCCTGGTCAGGTATTTCTGTAAAAATGAGTAAAGTGCCTGGAGGTCAAGGCAGCTGCTCGAGCCCCCTTTTGGGTCCAGAACATCACAGGAAGGGGGGGGGGGCAGGGGGCAGCACAGACTTAGTGGGCAAAGCTCTGTCCAAAAAATGATTTTCAGCAATTTACAACCGTGAAGAATGACTCCGCTGGACTCTTTTTCACTGGGTTTTTTTAAGAAAGAAACAATATTTCTTATTAAAACTAGTCATTCAAAGACAATAGTTTATTAGAAAGTCTAAATGGACACTGGCATTAAATTAGACCATGTTTTCTCGATTTTATTTAGTCCTCCAATGCTACTGGTACTCTGAAATTAATGTTTGCAAGAAAGGCTGCAGAAAGCTTTACCAATCAAGTTACACTTAAAATGTTTCCTTTTCACTAAAATAAACGTCAACAGAACAATCAAGCCAGTGATGCTAAAACGTAGTTTATATTTTGTCAATCTCTTTCACTCAAATTTCATGTGTGTTAACTCTGACATTTTTCTCGAATATTCCAACATTTTATGCATCTCAACAGTCAACTAAAGCATCTTTGTAGGCAACATCACAATAACTAACATGCTCTAACTGGTCAATATATTATCTTTCAGCCAAATGCCCTATTAATAAGCCAATGAAAATGTTTGTCTTGAAAGAAGCAGGTGTTAGACATGATAACCTACTGTGACACATCCTGTGATTGGTTCAAATTGTTGGAAATAAAAAGTGAAAACAGTCCTCTTTCTTCTATATAGCTCACATAACAGTGACTCTTTCCATCACTGTTCCATTAACTTTGTGAAATAAACTTGACCAGAGACCCGGTTACACAGCGGAGCATTAGAATAGCTCACTGTTACTAACTTGTCAGTTTTTCATGCCAAGTCATTAGAAATTTTTTTTATTAACTTGACTCTGTCCCTCGCCCCTCACCCTAACCCCTCTATTTTTTCTCAAGCACCATCCAAAATTGCATAATTCAAGAATCCGCATTAAATTATCATCCCAAATATTTGTGACAAAATTTTAAATGCTAAGACATGCCAGTATCATCTAAATATATTAACCGCCGTCTAGATTTTAAATGTTATGTTCAATAAAGATTGTGACTGGCTTTCTTTAGCACACACACACATGCATTGATTTTCTCAAATAAAAAGAAAGGGATTCTTAGCTCAAGACAACTTTTTAAGTAATGACTACAATGAACATTTCCACTACAAACATTTTATCTGACATATGAAGCAAAAGATTCAAAATCTATATTTATACAAATATTTACAACAAGACTATGCAAATATAAAATGTCTTATCAATCTGGCTACCACATGGTAATAAATTTTTAATTCCATGTTGAAGTGAGCAACAGTGTAAAAAAAAGAAATTGAAGTAAACTAGTTAAAGCTTTAAAAGTTTTGATTCACAAAGGGACACAACTTACTGCTCCAGCTTTTCCTCTGGTTGTTCCAAGGCAGCAAAATCCCACATCAATACCCTTAAAAACATCTTCATATTTGTCAAGGTTGTCAAAGTCAACCTGCTTTTGTTCCTAAAACAGAAAACAAAAAGGGTATGCATTTTTAAATATTCTGTATCAATTAAACAAATCGAGATACAAAAGCATAACATCTCTTGAAATATAACGCAAATATGTATATGAGGATTTATAAAGGTTCAGAAAGGATCTAATATAATCATAATAAAGAGAGAATGGCTGACACAAAGAACACATTTCAAAGGTAAATTTCTGAACTCAAATAACTTTCAAGAATCTTCAAGAATAAATGCAGGAATATTATATTGTAAGGTTTGTACAGAGGACAACCATAAATTAAAAAGGAAACCTTTTTCAGAATTTTTTTTCTTTAAAAATTATCTTTCTTTTCCAACTGTACGCTTTGAGTCCATGAAAAAGTCATTCAATCCAAGGTGACATTTATGATCACTACTACAGTGCTCACACACTGTTCAAGACAGTCATAAATTTCTATGATGTTTACTAAGACTTCTTACAGTAACAAGAGTCTCTAGTGGGGACTGATACTTATAAAATTTCCAGGAATTCAAGATAAAACCATTTCTTTGTTTGCTGGATGTTGAAATCATATCTAATATTAAACAGTGACAAGATGATTTTAAAATTAGCTGCTGTGGTGGACATATTGGATATCAGACTGACACACTTTTCATTTAAAACAAAATAGGAATCTTAAGTCTTTTGATGAAAACCCCATGTTAATATGATCATCCATTTTGAGGGACTAGTGACAGCAAGATTTTCAAGAAAACTCTGGTAGCCAAGTTGATGTACAACTGACACCATTTTCATTTAGGACCGTCAAAGTATTGTATAAAGTCTGCAGGTTAAAACACCATTTTGATAAGTTCATCTGTTTGGGAGGAGTAAAGATAACATTACTTTTAAGATGGCCACCATTTTGGTCATACTGGATGTTAGATCAACATTTAATTATGGCCAACAAGATATTATAAGTCTTCAGGTGAAAACCACATTTTAATATAACTTTGGGCTTTTTGGGGTGGAGGGATTGTAAGAAACAAAGTTTTCATGATGGCTACCATGGTAGCCATATTGGATACCAGATTCGCACCATTTCCAATTCAGGACCAACAAAACATTATAAGAAATAATTAATGACTGCACAACACTGATATGACCAGCCATCAAGGAGAAGGAGCAATAACAAGATTTTCAAGAAGACATATAAAGGTGGCCATATTGACAGTCAGAATAGCACAATATTAATTTACACTCAAATGGACATCATAAGAAGTCTTTTAGTGAAAACCCCATGCTGATATGACCATTCATTCAAGAGAAGTAGTGAAAAAAAGATTTTCAAGATGGCAACTGTGGCAGCCATACAGGATATCTGAGAGGTACCTATTTCATTTAAGATCATCAAGACATCACAGAGTGTATTTCAGTAAGCAAGAGTCCCTCAAAGGGACTGATGCTCTACCAGACCAGCCAAACCTGCCAACCTGACGAGTCCATCTCAGTAAGGCAGTTGATTTTTTTCCCATAAGACTGACCAGTTTTCAGTAAGGTGTAACAAAATTCAATAACTGCTATTATAAAGCTGGAAAACATAATTAAAAGTTTAACGCATCGACGATAAACATTATGTTCAACTGAAAAGTTTGTAAAGTACGTGATGACTTTATTTACCACTAGTACAACTGCAGAAACTCTAGTTCTATGCAGCTCAATGGCTTGTTGCTATCTCTCAACTTGACATAATTCTTGGAATTCTTTTCTATTTCACATGACAACGGCAATCATATCTCCCACCAAGAGACATACACAAATTGGCACGTGAAGTCCAATAAACCTAATTGTGTAATTCAAGCTTTCATTCACAAGAATCTCAATACTCCTTCTTATTCTTCTGATTTGATTATTAACACTTTTCTAGAAGCTTATTTTCCAATTCGTCTTAGACTTGCATCGCTTTATGGACACCATTTTTAAAAATTCTATAATCAACAGTTTGGTCATGCAGACGCTTCGCATGAACGAATAGGTGCCGCTTAAAGCTTCTGGGTGCTGCTGTAAAGTTAGTCTGGTTCCCTAATTTTGCTAATTCTAAGATGAAACCCGATCCAAATAAAACATGGATGAACCAATTATCTGGATTTGTTTGGCAACGAACATTTTTCCATAATTTTTGCTAATATGCCATAAGTCCATATTTTAAGGGCAATTTTCGTAAGACTTATGGCAAAATCTTAAGAGTTGGCAGGTCTGTTCTACGTAGCAATTTTTTTTTAAGGAGTTCAAAATAAAACCATTTCCTCCTTTTAGCAGTAGAGTGTTGAAACCATCTCTGATATTCTTTAGCAATAACTAGATTTTCATACTAGCTGCTGTTGTACACATACTGGGTGTCAGCCTGGCACATTTCATTTAGGATAAGAATCCCTCAAGAGATCTGGGAAAAATTCATGAAGTTTGTAAAACATTAAAAATATCTCAAGGATGAAGCCAACTTTGTTTATAATCAAAGCATATTCATGGCAACCTATCAAATTCATGGATTTTTTAAGGTTGTACAAACCATGTAAAGAGACTGAAAGAGTTCCCTGAATTACTATTGTTAGAATTACATGTTAAGTTTACTTGCTGTTTTACCATGATCTTCTAATACCATTCAAATATAAGAATGCTTATTTTAAGTCATTTGATCACCTTTCATGCAAAGTAGGGCATTTTCCACCTATAATATTGAGGAATATGTACCTACAAAATATTTCTCAAATGAAGGTTCAGGCTAATGCATGATCAAAGTCAGTTATTACCCTTGAATCCAACAGGTAGACAGCCCCCAGAAAACCTTGCCCAACAAATCTTTTAACTTACATTTTCATAATGTTTACTGTAAGAAGAAAATATTTTCGTCACAATGCCATTTTATAGAGATAAAATATTTACAAACTTTAGTTATACAAACAGACCAGGTCGTTCAATCTGAATCAAAGCATAACTGTTTTTCTTAATTAAATTGTTCCCACGCTTTAAAAAAAGGGTAAATGGCAAGGTCATTTCAAGGATTTTTCCAGGGTGAAATTAATTTTGTCCAGGTTCACATATGTTCATTACTGAATGGAATTAAAGAACATTTAAGCTCATAAAACATGCAATTTTTATTTCAAGACTCTTCCAAAACATCTCAGTCAGAAGAGATGATCAAGCATCAAACCACAATATATATCACATGAAACAAGTGTGACTATATTTCTAAAAAAATCGGCATGTAAAGTCATTTCAATGTAAAGAATAAAATTCAAACTTTACTTTGCTGAACTGCATTATGTTGGTATGAGGGAACAATAACACAATGAACATAAACAGGTGTTCCCTTTCAAACCTTTAATTCTAAAGAAATCAGAATAATCAGTTGTAAATCAAGATAACAATCTACATGCATGTTGTATGAAGAAAACATTTCCTACCTCAGTATGAAGAACAAAAAATGCAAAGTATTAGAATCTTATCTCGTAAAGAAAAAGGTTTAACCCTGGATTAATCTGTGCCAATAAAACCCAAAACAAGATTTTTCAAACAGCCTAAACTCCTTAAGACAATCTGGTTGAAATCCATCATTAAAAACAAAACATATTTACAAAAGGATTAATGTACATTTTGACAAAAAGACCTTCAAAATCATAAACTTACTGTATAAACAAGGATCAGCATATGCTGCTTGTAATGCAATAAACCAATCCCCAAACCTGTATTGATACACATAGGGGCTTACATCATTTTATTTTAATAAATAATACAAGGGACGACAATCTCCCATTTCTCCTGCAGCATATTTAATTCTGAAAACAATGCATCAAGCTACATGTCACATTGTTATAGTTTAGCACCAAAGTTCAGCTCAGAGATGCAATATTTTGGACTACAAATTTGACTAAAAATGAATGGCAGTGTTTTCTTAGTTTTGGGAATGGGGTCTGAGCAATTGCCTATATATATAAAAAATTGGAATTTGCCACCACTGTGTGGTAACAGGATATGGTCATTGCTTACCAGCAGGCCTAGCATACACAAATCTCAAACTATGACATCGGAAGTCCAAAAGTCACATGATATCAACAACAAACTCCTTTCTAATGTTTTTCTACAAAAATTAAAGATTATAAAAATAAAAGCATTATTCAGTATTTAAAAATTAAATAGGACTTAAGTCAATCTCAATATTATGGACCAGCATTTCTTGTGGTGCAATCTAATTTGACATAGCTCACAGATGAAAGCCATTCATAGGAAGACCTGACAATGTAAAACAATTTGGCCCAGATTTTGCAAAACTGATTATTTTTATCGTCTTCTGGAGTATTTTTTTATATTTGTATAACCACAATCCAATTCGATGTACCCATTCAGCTTCATATCTGATCCTTCACAAATTGAGAATTTAAAAGGCAAAATGCTTACAAATTCTGGTCCAACCTCAGGTGGTAGTTCAACCTTTCTTCTGCCAATGAGAACAACCTTCTTGAAAATCTTGTCTTTGGCTAGCTGCTTTACCAAGGCACTGCCTGTTTCACCAGTATACCCTAGGATAAATGCCATGTTATTCTCTTTCCTGAATTTTTCGATGTTGTCATCAGATGCTTCAGCCATACTGGAATAGACAATGTGAAAGAATTAAGAGACTATCAATTGCTCATTCGTATGGAACTTCAGTAAGAGTTTAACGTTGTTTTTTCTGAGTTTATCGTGGTATAAACTGTCAGCTGCCGATTCACACAGCAAATAACGCCCGAAGGGTGTTATGTAAGCTGTGTGAGTCAACAACTGACAGTTTATACCACGATAAACTCAGAAAAAATGTTAAACTCTTATAATTGAAATTTCAATTATTCGTTATGTCATTTTGTTTGCATCATTAAAAAATAGAAATCTTAATTGAGCATAGTAATACATGTTTGGGTTTTTTCTGTTACGTAGCTATATACAGCACTTGATGTTGTCCTGCTTGATCGTAATAAGGTCATCATAATACCAGTCCTTCAACCAATGGAAGCCAAATTTATTCAAATTTTTTATTAAAAAAATGTAAGAATATTGTTTTCCTTTAATGCTTACTTCGTGTCTGCCTTCACTGGCAGTGTTTATCTTATGCTGTACACGTGACTCAATTTACAGAAGTTGAAAAGTAGTTCTCCTTACAATTCATACAGAAATGAATGCAATTCATTTTGATCACGTGGTAACATTCTGACCAATGGAAATGTTTCTTTCCTGCCATTGCAATTATGCTCTAATAAATCACCTTCGATCCTTCCATCACTCTGAGTATGACGAATACACCAGATCCACAGACAGCCGCAAAAGAAAGAGAGATGATGAAGAAGATTTAAGTTTAAGCTTCGCATACGATAATGAAACAAACGGTACTCTCCAGAGTCGCACCTACTACTCGGTTCGTGCCTGTATCTGGCAAATAGTACATCCAAATACTCGGATTTGGTACTCGGTGAAAATTATCTACTCGGTTAGGCCCTACCTGCTATATGAATAGAGGAGCTCAAGGCAAGGAACAAACAAAGCGGGGAACCAGTCAATGCATATGCTTGAAGTATACATGATGCCATTCATCGTCCAATGCACTGGGTATTAAATAAATTCTGATCACATTATGAAAATCCTTTGCGTCAAAAAAACGCATGGCAACAAAATGTGTGCATCAATATTCTCCAACGTGCATCCCTGACGCACAAATGTGCGTAAAGGGAAACACTGATGACTGACTGAATATTACTGACCAATTAGTCTCATGACACAAACATTTGGTCAAGGTATGCAATCTGGAAAAAAAATTGAGAAATCATTATTTTCTTATCATGCTCAGCATGACCTTAACCTTTAGATCCCTGAATCTATTAGGTTTCTTTATTACCTAAGTTTAAGACATTCACAAATTTTGATCAAAGAACTTACTCTAAAAGCAATGTATTGTGCAAACTCCATTTTTACCTTCTTCACTGACCTTTTGACACCTAAATCAGTAGATCCTGTCCTTATCATAAGCTTAAGACCTCCACAAACTTTGGCCAAAAGATAATTCCCGAATGATGTCATCACCAGCCACATTTGTGGTATACTGGCAAATTTAAACCGAGTTTATATGGTTTTGGAAGTTGAAATAATTTCATTGAATCTCAAGACAGTTCCAAATAGCTTTCTGTTAGTACCTGTATTTGTAATTTATAATTTGATTTTGCTTCAGTGTGCCTTATTAAAATTGGTTAATTTTGGTGGCCGCATATCGGAGAAACTGACAGGTTGCTAATCATCCAGGTAAAATGGGCAGTGTATCATCTGCTAGTGACCTTATTGGGAAGCATCTATATATGTGGTTTAAAACTCGTTACTAAGTTTTCTTTAGCTCACTGACACTGACCTTCAGACCCCAAAATCAAAAGGCTATACTCCCACCCAAAACATAAGCCATCCACAAACTCTGATAAAGGAGCATGCAGTACTTCATATATTATATGTTGTGGTTTGGTGATTGTATCTGGTGGTTGAGACATACATGGTGCTTTGACATTATATTTGGTGGTTTGATAATTATATGCAGTGGTTTTGACAATGTGCTATGGCTTTATCATTATATGTGGTGCTTACTCTAACTTTATCATTATATACAGGTGCATTGTACTTTATATTTGGTGCTTCATTCTTTTTTCATTATTTTTAGTGTTTATATCTTTCATACATGTTCTTCTTGTATGGTTTAATGCCATTGTCAGCACAAGATAGGCTATTCATGGTGACCAATATAACTGGTGGAGGAAGAACCCTGGGTAGAACCACAACCCACGAGAAGCTACTGGCAGGCTTTCTCATGTACCCACGTTAGCTGAGCCTGAGACTCAAACCCACGCAGACAGAAGTGAGATGGCAGTGATCCAGAACGGTGAGCACTTTAGTCCACTCGGAGCCCCTATATATGTTGTCTTTTCACTATATTACAGGATGGGGCAAGCTGTGTAATAACTCGTGTCACCTCTGTTGTGGTGAGGGTGATGGGAATTCAACAAATATGTTTGTTAAATTCTATTTATTATAGAATATTTTTAATTAGTCTTAAGGTTGAAGTCTTGGTTAGCTGTTGTTTTGGGTTTACACCATTTCTCAGCATAAGATACGTTATGTTATACTGTACATTGTCGCCAGTATAACTGGTGGAGGAAGAAGAGTCTAAAACCCTGCTAACAATCACCAACCCACTAGAAGCTACTGGCAAGGATTCTCACATACCCACATTGGCCAAACCTGAGACTAGAACCCACTCTGACTGAGTTGAAATGGCTGCAAAGGTGAGCAC
Organism: Sinohyriopsis cumingii; assembly: GCA_028554795.2. NCBI lineage: Eukaryota > Metazoa > Mollusca > Bivalvia > Unionida > Unionidae > Sinohyriopsis > Sinohyriopsis cumingii. The sequence continues at coordinate 49,859,003 of CM068836.1, read as the reverse complement.
ATTAGGCCCCTGCCACCATGTCTGGGTTTGGGAACCACAAAATGCACCAACCAAGGGAGAATTATTCATGTTCTTTCACCTATGCATAACTAGAACATCATCTAAAAAATAAAATTCAATTATAGGTGGTCCCAAGCTATGTACACAAATCTGTGAAAGGTTTTGCTGAAATTTTATTTATTTGTATTTGCTGATATCCTAAAAGTGCTTGGAATACCTACTAAAATGCAATGGAAGCCAGGAATGCTGAATTCGGTTAAAAGGATGATAAATATCTTGAACAAAAAGAAGCCACATGTATTTAAACAATTTCTTCAAAATTGTACAAGTTTATTCGTTTTGTAAAAGAAACATACTTCTGCTTAATCCAACTGCAGCATTCTCGGTTTCCATCGCATTTCAGCCAACTGAAATGTACGGCAGTCGACCAGGGAACACAGTTATTAAGTAAGACGTCTCACCCAAAAACATAAATATCAGGCGAGACGTCTTACATCAAATAAATAGACCTCTTGTTGAAAAGAACATAACTCTTTTAGAAATTAGTCTCACTGTTGATCAACGCAATGTTTCCAGAGCACTCAATCATTTTGTATAAAAATGGCGGCCGTTAAGCACTTCTTAAATTAGATCAGCCGAATTCCTCTGTAAAAATAGTCATATAAATCAAGCAGATATCTCAAAATGAATCCGATGCGAAATTGTTAACCTTTTTTATTTGGTCAAATCAAAATAACTGCATAGTCCAATGAAATAAACAGTAATAAACTATCCATAGAAAATGAGTTGGGTTCGCATTAAAACAATAGAAATGGTGTAGGCCCCTAACCGTTTGTCATTAATAATTAAGCAAAAGGCGTTTTAATCCCAAAATTCGACCTTTGTATAACTTATAAACCACCTGCACAGATCATTGGCGTTTTCAGAAGGAGTGAGCTCGTGAGAAATTAGGTATCCGCCCAAAAGTATGGCTAAACATAGCACAGCCAACGATAGACCACCTAATATTTCGTTGCACTTGAACCACAACATGACGAGAAGGTCACATCCGTGGGTAATACGTCACTAATCTTGACCCGAGATAAGGTAAGGTAGACCTACTATCCGTACCAAACCAAAACCAAACCGGAAAGAACCTCTACACTGGTACTAAGCATAGATTGATGACCTTATATATATATATTGCACCAAAAAAAAAAAGTTTTTCTCCTTTTCTTCTGAAGGATGATGTTGTTATTACTTAAACGAAAACACGATTATTATTCTTTTATTTTTTTTTGTATGTTAATTTTTTTTAAATGACTTGTGCTATAATAGTTAGAATCCTGTGTTTTTCCTGTTACTTTTTGTCACAGAATTAGGCAAAGAAATAACTTGGTTTTGCCTTAGAACTATTTGACTATTTCTCGCTTTACATGCGTACAACGTTATCTAGAGTGAATACGTGTTTTTCTAGGTAAGCGATTGTATTAACATGTACCTCGCCAGAAATTACTTGTGACGAAGGAACATTAATAACATGATATGCACGGGTATTTTACCCTGACTTTTGCTCACTCTCCTATGGATTTAAGTAAGATCAATTTCTAAAACCGACACTGGCCGTTTTGGAACACGTCAAGGAGTTTACGCTCTCCATTGTTCTCCAGCCATAGGGGTAAGTGTTTTATTTACATTTCATTTGATATGCGAAGCTTATTCGGTTTGTAATATCTTATCGCGTAATAATGCATTTATTAAAACGCAGATTTGAACTTTGAATTACAAGTCACTATCTGAGGTGAAAGTATTATCGTATATCTAGAGATTATACAGAAACTATTATTATGACCAATTTGGTTTTATTGTAGCTGATTGTGTCTGTCGCTGTGATTGTGACTGTTACTGTGATTGTGACTGTGAATATGACTAGGGCTGTCTGAAGCTGTCTAAAGTTGTTTAGAGCTGTCTGGAGTTTCCAGAGTATTTAAGGCAGCGTGCTGTCGATACGTATGTAATTATGTACGTATGTCTGTGCCACGGACGTAGACGTAGCAAGTAGCAAATTAAAAAGGGTGCTGTGTGCTATCTGTACGTGTATATACGTATGACTGTACTCGTGGTGGATTCATAAAGGGTGCGAGCGGCCGATAAGAGTGTGGGCCAACCCAAGGAATCGTGCGACTGTACAAGGGATCTAGAAGCATACGTTTGGTTCAATTGTTGTTCCAACTGCATTTATATGTTCATAAGATTATTTTGAATCTTAGTTGTGTTCATAAGATTATTTTGAATCTTAGTTGTGTTTATAAGATTATTTTGAATCTTGTGTTTGTAAGATTATTTTGAATCTTAGTTGTATTTATAAGATTATTTTGAATCTTAATAGGAGTTCATATTCAAGATTATGTGAATCTCTCTTGTAGTGTAAAATACTGTTTGAAGTCTATCTGCAGTGCATGAGGTTTCTTGGATCTGTACTTCATATTGATCTAATATTTATGGTTTATTTTCAATGTGTCACTGTTATGTAGAGTGATTTGAGTCAGTCGTATGTTGAGAGCGTGAGATAATCATTATATTTTTACATCATATATTTTTTTATTATTCATTTCATAAATTTCACATCTTTCTCACATTGTGTTTGTCTTATTCATTTAGTCCAAAAACCCACTCGGTTTCTATTCTGCGACACTTTTCATTAATCTTTTACTGTTACAGTTGCAACTTCTGAGGCGCAACGTCACTTTCTGTATATATATATATATATATATATATATATATATATATATATATATATATATATATATATATATATATATATATATATATATATATATATATATTATGTATCTTTGATTTAATTGCATTGTTTGTTTGTTAGTTTTATATTTTTTAATTACATTACATGTTATTGTAATGTAACGTTATTTACTGGAATAGAGTTTAGTTCTGACTGATTTATTTTTTATTTTTAAAAGTAAACAACTAATAATAGTAACTTTGTATCTAATGCTGACTTAGTTCCTGACCTTGATTCAAGCCAGTAAGATTTGTAGTAAACGACATTTTATAAAATTCTTTCTTAGAGTAAGATTCATAAAGCGGCGTCGAGGCCATACTTTGAGTACGTAACAAATAACATCTGTTTATTGTTACAAACTTTTGGTTTTCCCAGAAGGATGAACTCTTGGCCTCAGTCCGGGAATCTGTTTTGTTTGTAGTTAGATTTATTGCTAATGTTTTGAGAATTATTATTCTTGCCTTAACACTTGAGAAGTTATAGTGTTTTATGTTGCGACCATTTTGGGATTAATTATTGTTTTCTTTAATTTATTTGGATTTCAAGTTTGTTTTGCCTGGAAATACTAGCGCTCTAAATTAATTCTTGGACAAGGACATTTATCGAAATTTATACAGGATTCAAAAACTGGAATATTATTTTCTGTGACTCAGCAAAGAACTGATGACACATCAGTACGATGCTGACCACAGTATACGTCATCGCCTTCCAGTTTGGATTTCATTCGGGCTCGAACTCAGATTCATTTAGGACTTTTAAATAATAGGACTCATATTTTTTAATTCTTGACTTAATTTTGGATTTAATTCGTAAAACCGTAAGTTCTTTTCTCATTTTTACCTTATTTTTTAAGATATAAATTATTTGTTAAATTTTACAAAGCTTGTTGTCTTTACTCTTTTCTGTTATGTTTTATAAGAGCCTAGACACGCAACAACAAAACTGGGCGCTCGTCCTTGGGATATATGAATTCTGGCTAAAATATTTTTGAACACTTTGGTTTTTAAATTTTAAATTCCCCTATTTTCAGAATTTTTTAAATCCCAAGTATTATTTTCCATTTATTAAATCTTTAGTGAAATCAACAGGCTTTCTTTCAAATCCTACCCACTAACAAATAGATGATATGCTTCAACTGGCCAGAAAATATGATCTTTCTGAGGAAAAAGGTTTTTTAACGAAACAAGAAATAAAAAAAAACATTTGGGTCCAGTATTTGGTGGAAAAGAATGTTTTAGATAAAAGTGCTTTGGTTTCGATTAGTAAGTCTGTATCATACTCTGACATAAAAATAAAATAATTAAAATTAAAATACAATATGGAATTAAAGTTTAAAAAAAGCTTGAACCTGAGGTAAAGGGAAGAACAAATGCAATTATATAAGGAAGAAAGAAAGAGACAAATGCTATTGGAGAAAAACGAGAGAGAGAGAAAGAGAGAGAGAGAGACAGATGCAAAGGCAAATGGGAAGAGAAAAGGAAGAGAGCAAATATCAATTTAGAATAAAATAAATAGAGCTGGCAAGTGAAATGTACGTTCCCATTTCACATACAAATTCAAGTTTTGATGTTACAAATAATATTAGGTTAGTGCCCCCTTTTAGTGAAATAGAAGTACACAAATATTTTCCTCGTTTTGAATTAAAAAGGCTGAAAATTTGAAATGGTCATGGGAGCATTGGACTCTGTTATTACAATGTGTACTTACTGGTAAAGCTAGTGATATTCACAATTCACTGTCAGTACAGCAAAGTGCTTAATATAATCTGGTTAAGGAATGCATCTTAAAGGGTTATGTATTAGACCCTGAGGCTTATCGGAAAAAAATCAGGAACTATAAAAAAGAAGCTGGACAAACTTATGTCGAATTTGCAAAAGAAAAAGAGCATTTGTTTGACAGATGGCGTTCAGCCAAGAAAGTTGATCAAGATTATGAAAGTCTTAGACAACCTTTATTACTTGAAGAGTTCAAAAATTGTGTCCATAGTGACATTAAGACTTATCTTGATGAGCATAAGCAGCAGGGAAGGCGAACAGACCACTTGGTTGAAATAATTGGCTTAAAACAAAACATCATACGAAAAAAAATAAGGTCACAAACATCTTAGGGGTTATTCTTCGTATGTACTTTGTTTATATGAGGTCGCGCCTTCCCTGCTGCTATTAATTTATCCAAATATTTTATCGAGACCTACACGATATCGTGTTCGAGGATCATGTAAATTTATTGTTATTAATCCATGCGTAGTAACTTGCGCTCGTGAAAAAAGTTTCTAAATTTATTTATATCCATGTCACCGCCACACCAAGTTTGATGAATATTTCGCAACGTATGTGTATCAACTCCATTAAACACAACTAAAATATTACAGTTGTCTCTGATCACTTTTGGTATTTGTACATATCGTTGAGTAACATAGATCACATCAGTGTTTTTATGTCTACCTCGAGAAAAAATCCAAGCAGGATTTGATTGTTTGTCCAGCATCACATCATCGTTTTCAACCAAATTATTAATGAATCCATTAATATAATCTACTGACGGTGCTTCATCAATATCGGTTATAAACTCGATAACATCGTTTTCTTTATCCAATAATCTTGCGTTTTCATTAAAATCTTTAAGCACATCATACCATCGGTGATCATCTACAGACGGGGCTACCAAATAAACTCTTCATCGTTTATATCATTTTTTCACTCTTTCATTTTAGTGGCATATACACCGTTCAAAGTGCTGAGAGCAGATGTTATTGTTTCATCGCGTTTTAAAACCCGAATTATCTTATGATTCAGTGCTTTTGAAACAGTCTCTGTAACTAAATCCTGAGACAGTTAGTGGAACTACTATACCAATGGCTAATCCTGATAAAACACAACCCATCTGCAGAAACAACAATACCAATTGAAACTGTTTTTATACTGGCCTCTAACTAATTAAGAACATGGTACACTCATTGTCCTTATAGATCTTGTGAAGACTTCGTTGCGTAGCAGGAAATATACGATGGCTTTGTATAGGTAGAGATTCCAAAAACACGAGTTTGTATATTCATGTTTTTTTTTAAATAAACATTCATCGTTTTTAAATTCTTATATAAGTTTTCCAAGTTATCTAAGTTCAACTCTTCGTGACTCTTTTCGACCTAGGAAGTAACTTTTTTTCAAATTTTATTTTATTTGCAAGGAAATTAGTATGATAACTGAACATAAACTTGCATCTGAACAAAGGATCATTACAACATACCGTATGGTCGTACTTACAAGTAGTGAAAAACAAATTTGAAATGTATGGATGGACTCCCTAACATATTCAAACTATGGAGCAGAAATCTATGACTAGATTAACAGAACTAACAGCTGTTGCAAACCTTGAAACATACTAATAAAAACGTGACAGCTGCTACAGATAAGTCTAAAATGCGAAAATGCAAGCAAGCAAAATGACGGACAGTCAATGTAATCACTTTTGGTCACTAAGGAGGGATAACTTCATCATTGAGGAAAACCTTAAACATAATTGTCAATTATATTTTCCACGTGAAATTTTATTTCTCAGTATAAATAGGCTCCTGTATCGATGACTATTGCAAACAAGAATTTTTAAAGACACATTTAAATTAACAACGAAGCAATCAGGACACATTTCATTATTTTAATTTTCAACATTTCTTAATTTTTCCATTATTTTCTGTTGTATCTTTAAAATCAATTAATTTGAAAGTTGTCACACAATAAATACCTACATAGGAAATCCTTGATTAAATGAGAAAAAGGCGAAGTATCTAATTACTTTCGATGTAGTTTACTCATATGTCATATCAGTTTGTAAACTGACTAAGTTGTCAATCAGAACAGCGTCAATTACGATATATTATGACGATTTGACAATTTTATTTCCCAAAGTTACATTTACGATTGTAAGTAACTTTTACAAGAACATTTTTCTTACTGGTGTACAGTTTTATATTCTTTTGGTGAATTGTGAGTAAAGTATATTGTTTTCATTAAGGTATATATAGTCATACTTTTGTGGAATTTTGCAATTAATGCAGTTCAAAGTGAAATGTATCATGCCACTGTTAATGTTCATTTAAATAATCGTCATAGAGAAAAGATATTTGTCATTGAGACAGCAGTTTTCGCACCTGGAAAAAAACATGATATTTGTGTGATTATTTACCTGAGTCTATCACATTTCTTCTGTCAAATGCAATAACTAAATCACACAACGAGATGTTGCATCCACACCGCCCAAGTTATTTCAGATCACGCCTCGATCTGTTACAAGACTTCAAGTTCAGTTATCTGTTTTCTCCCGTGCCTGCATTAACTGGAGTTATGTCTATTGATATCGGATGAGTGTTATTTTATCTATGAGTGAATTTTAGTAAAAGGCCAACCCATTTTCTGGTTTCATGTAGAGTGAATTATTTACACATTCTTGTTTCGAGGTTACTCGAAACCATTCTAGCAAGGATTTTTCGCCGGGTAACTTTCAATATGTTTTTCTTTATCAATACATTTTTGACCTTGCATTGTAACAGATTTTCCTTGAGCAATGTCATGTTCCTTTTTCGTTTTTTCTTACTTAGCTCCTGCTTATTCAGAGAAAACGTATACGACTATCATTAATTTCGAATTTATGCCAATTTTGCCATTTCGATAGCTGATTTAACAATATATGCTAATAGAAGATGAAAGCAAGGAAGGATAGAAGGAAAGAAAATATGTATCTCAAAGTCTTATTACATGTATTCTCGTTTGCAATTATTTAGATTAAATTTTTTAAAAAAAACAATAACAAAATTCAGTGAACTATCTTGCTTAGAAAAGGGGAACGACTCTTCAAGGAATAAAATTCGTCTAAAGGGAAATAACTTAGTAACATGTGTTGTGATGTGATTTGGATTTTTTAACGTAGCTTTAACAATTTTTCAGTCATATCGCTACGATGTCTGCAATGTGGCAGTTTATAGTGATGTCTAGCACTGGGGCATCATGCCGCAGACATATAGCATGATGTCCCACCCAGTCACATTATCCTGACACCAGGCCGACCAGTCCTAACACTAACCTCTTAATGCTGAGCGCCAAGCGAGGCAGCTGTTAGTACCATTTTTGTAAGTCTTTGATATGACTCGGCCGGGGATCGAACCCACGACCTCCCGCATCCGAGGCGGACGCTCTAACCACTAGGCCACCGGAGCGGTTACTTAGTAACATAGATTTGGAGAAAATTTCGAACCTCTTTCTTTTTTATTAAGCACTGACGTCATTTAATTCGTATGCATTACAACAGCATTTTGTCATTGTAAATGAAATTCATTTTACTGTGGTCTTTGAAATCATTGCAGAGGCTTCGGTGAGAGAGAGATAGAGAGTATGTGTGTGTTTACTCATGAACATGAGATCCACGTATTGCATGAAAATCTTTTACAACTAGAATTGTTTCTTTCAATATTTCACTAAACCCATGAAATTAAGTCACAAAGAACAGGTTTCAGTGTACGAGACTCATTTATCCTATGTTCGGTGGCAATTGGTAGAAAAAAACGGAGAGAGGGGTTGAACAGACCAGAAATCCAGACCGAAATAAAGTTTCCTACGGAGGGTAAAACAAATACAATCGTCAATAATGCTAACCAAGGGAGGGTAAGACCAGATTAATTTGCGCGATAAAGCCTTCCTACGACGGGTGAACAATACACCATCACCGAGACCTCCTTTAACTGGGTTAATTTTTGTGTGTCAGATATGTTTTTCGGGGTCGTCATCGTGTGTGTGATCTGACAAGAGTCAAAGGTGTAAAAAAGGTTGAGTAATTAAATCATTAATAATATCAAATAATAACGCTCAACATGGAATCTCGCACAACTAAATTAGATCTACAGCAATTAGAGGCGCTTAAAGCGTATCTTCCAGTCCGTGATTCTGTCAAACAAAACTTAAAAGAGCGTCAGGAGTCTCAGGTGGAATTTACGGAAGGCGCAGAACAATAATTTAAACCAGTTACGAAAGCTATCGTGGGTCTTCTTCCCACGTTGGATCAAACCACTAAAGCAACTGGAAAATAGCAGAAAGAACGTCCAGGTGAAATAGCTGCGGCTCAACCACAAACACAAACACAAGAAATACTTAAAGGTATTGACCGACTTCGTTCTGAAGTAGCCGATATAAAGGATCTTATACCAGAATCAGAACCGAAGCCAGAACAAGCAAGAGAGAGAGAGAGAGAGAGAGAGAGAGAGAGAGAGAGAGAGAACTGAAATGAATGACAAATTTACCGAAAAGAGTATTGCCCTCATAAAAAATTCAACAAAACTAAATATTTATCTAAGTTTGCCGTGCAGAGTTTTGATAACAGAGAAAAAAGTTTTAAAACCAGAGTACGCTGATGATGATGTAGGCCGTGAAGCTTGGTACAAATGGTTATTTCGCATACACTACGGAGTTAATCAGGACCGAAATAGTGAGCCGACAGTAATTTTCCAGAAATCATTAATGAAACAGCTGCTACTTGTCAGAGATTATTTACAGGCGGTATTATTGACATTAATGTGTATCGGTCTCTCATTGATGAAATCATTGATGTTAATCGCAGTGATTGAGGGTATGCAATAAGAAATAAATGCTCAACGTGGATCTGTAATGGTCACGGTTATAAATTCGCGATTACCAACATATAAGGTTACCTACGGAGATGGACTCGGTGATGATATTCAGGGTTTATTTAGAAGGATAGCCTCAAAAGCAGTACCGATTGCAAAGCAACTGGGAATGAAGGCTATTGATATTGTTCGTGATAAAGGTATTGGTACCGTTGGTGACGTTCCTGGTAAAGCATTCTCAGCAATCAAAGGTAGACCAGCACGATTTATGCTCAGACCGCAATCAATAAAACCTTAGCCAGTGAAATTACCCAGCACCAAAGTTATGCCTGCAAATGTCAGTAAAATAATAAATCAAGCTGCAAATCAATAACTAGCAGAGTTGGCTGGTGTACCCTGACAGAAAAAGAAAAAATATAGCTGCTTGTCTAATAGCAGGATGGGTCTTCGTGTTAGACGATAATGAATATAAATATTGTTTAAACGTGTATCTGATCCAGCATTTGACATAGATGCACCAGTTCCGAAAGATGAATCGTTACGTGATTATCAATGTTATTTGTATGATGGACGAGAGCCAAATCAGCGTGAACGAATCGAACTGCTGGTTCAGGATACGAGAAGGTATATCTTACCCGCTGAAACATTTATTGAAGTAGAAGTTAAATTTTAAAAACAGATGATACTGAATATGGGGCTTATGTTAGAGTTGATTTTGTTAATAATGGCATTATGGCGTTATTTAACAGTGCTACATACATGATTGACGGAAGAAACATTGAAATATGCCAGGACGAAGTGGACGTTGCCAAGACGATATTGGGTCTAGCAAGATATTCTGATGATTATTCAAGATCAGCTGATCCGTTAATGATGTTTGCCAAAGACACTTCTTACTATGCTGACAACAGGCAGTATAAGATAAGACGACCAAGAAACAATGCCGACGCCGCTGACGCCGACGTGTGGCCGGTTGTTCATGGTGCTAATCTAGAATTCAACTTAGGATTCGCAGCACGTCGATCAATGCTAAAGGATGAAAGCAGAAGATTTTCATGTGCAATTCCACTGTCACATATCTTTGGATTTTACAGAAATGTCAGAAAGGTTATTTTTGGAGCTAAGCACACATTTGTACTTGTAAGAAAGGCTACCGACGAGGATGCAATCTGGCGCCCTATCGATGATGCAGGTTAAGTAATGCTGACGAAACTTTCATTGTGAATGCCAACAACGATACCGAACAACAACGGTTGCTCTCTTTTATGGACTCGGGTGGTAAATCATCATTGTCATGGTTGACGATGACCACATATAGTTTTAAAAGTAACACTAATTGTTTATTCACATGGCAGATAGCATCACAGCAAGGTGTCTCTGCACCGCTACATATGTTCGTTGTTTTCCAAAATACTGAACGAGTAAACTCACAAACACACAGCGCAATGATATTTGACAAACTTGACGTTACTAAAAATTCATTAAGGATAAACGGACATCAAGAACCAGCTGAGGACATAAAACTGAACTTTGAGAATAATCATGTTGCACGTACATATCGTTCGATGACATTCATTTAACGTGATAAAAATGTTGATTAAATTCTGCAAATATCACAACTAGATTTTACAATGCTGTATCCGATCTATTACGTTTCTCCTGAACACGGGTTTATTTAGACAATCTGTTGTTGATATACACTTTCGAGCTAGTGTGGCAAGAGGAGCTATAGCTAATTGCTTAGCAACCGCTGTTATAATCTCAGATAAAACAATGTTGCTTGAAGATGTTGGTGGACGAATGTGAGTTATTGATCACCCAGTAGAAAACGTAATTAAATCGCTCATGATATTATAATGTCATATCATCATGTTAGTGTCAGTCTGACTCCTGGTCAAATTAAAAAGCTAAAACCAGTATAAAAAAGGAAATGTGGAATAAAACTATTACTGAAATCAAAGCAGATCGATGGTGGTCCAAATAAACCATCACTGGCAGAACGTCAACTCAGACACTTCAGTGACTCCAAACGATCAAAGACCGGCGTTAGACTTAATCTTTCTGCGGGTGCCATTAAAGACGCAGTCAAGATGAAACTGCCGATGGGATGGCTTTAAAGAAATCAACAGGCCACGGAATCAAAACTTCCTAAAAAAGGGAAAGGAACTTCGTTGTGCGGTCAATCCACTAGGAAAGGGGGGAGACACCCCGTGATACTTCGCTGATTCTTCCTTTGTCCAAATTTTATTTACTTGATGCTGCTAAAATATTAAACGTTAACAAATTTAGAGGTGTTTTTATGCGTGATAAACTAACAAAACAATCATTAATCTCGATGGAAGTTCTAGTGCAGGTACTCAGTGAGTTTCATACGGGATTGATCCACGTGGTGTTTGTTTTGATTCGTATGGGCTGGCGCCACCAAAAGAATTTTTAATATATGTTAGCAGAGTGCAAAGCACTCCGCCGATCTAGTATTCAACATTACCAGCACAGACAATACCCGAGCCTCCAATATGTGGCCGTGAAGTAATTGCTGTACTCGACGATGTGTAAATATGTAGATATTTAGATATTTACGGAAGATCTACTCTGAGTAAGACTCAGGACAGGCCCCAAATATGCAACTCTTAACAAGGTCAAGGATGAGCTCGCTGATCTTTTGAATCTCGCAAATGTGGACCAAAATGAAGTCGTTGTTTTTCAGGATAAACAAAGACGATTAAAGACGAGCAATATCCCGATGAAAGATATTATTCTGTGGGTTCCAGATGCAACCGAAGATAACTTACTAAACACGGTAAATTTAAAATCTCGGAGGAATCAATTTTAACACTCATGGGAGAGATTACTGGACGCATAAGAAGAATTGGAGAAATTATTTATAGCGATCTCAAAATGAGTACAAATACAATTATTAATGTGCGAGAACCAACATCAGACGATGATGTGGCAACAAAAAGATACGTAGACAGCAACAACCCCACGATCAGAACTGAGATTAATGATTGTTTACTCTCCGCCGATAATATACAATGACTCTTTATCTCAACATGACTAAAAATAAAATTACTGGTCTTGGAGAACCAGATGACGTTGCAACGAAGAAATACATCGACAATAGCAACATCCCGATGATGACATTGTTAATGACCATCAGTGGTCGAATGACCACATTTAGATCTGATTATACTAATCACGTAAAGGCGCTTGTAAATTTTCGTAGAAGCACAAAAAGAACCATTAATGAATTAAGCTTTCTGAAATAAAAAAGATTACTGATGGCATAGTACATACAGTAGCGTCTTGATCAGCATTATGGACACCACTGTATAAATCCATCAAGCATCGAGCTGAGGTTACCGGCATATACAGATTTTCAATACTCGGCACTACAAAGTTTACAATATCTACCACAATTTCACGGCGTCATCAGTCCTGAATCCACCAGGCTGATCCTCTTGATCTATGTCAGTGATATTGGATCAAAACGACGAGGACAAATTTGTGGTGGAACCCGAAGAAAAAGGTGCCCCTTGTTGTACTATTGGTGTCTTGAATTCGTCGCTAACCTGCCACATACTTAACATTTTGTATTTTATATTATGACCTCCCCAATCGATGTTGCAGCGCAACATTACATATACGATCAAGTATGTTCGTGGCATACCCAAATGAAAAATATCATCGACGAGTATACAGTAAAACAAAAATAAAGTATCGCACATGTGTCTTTGCTGATGATATAATGGTGTACTCTGTATCTGCGGTCATCGCTGGAACAGTAATGGTCATTGGTGAATTGTCAGCGTCAGTAATAATAATTAGTGTTTCAGTTGCAACAAGAATTTCTTGTATTCTTAATATCAAAGCAAAAAAATATCAACGTACGCGGCTGATAAATTACACGAATATACAACATAGTTGCAGACGGCCGCGATAGAAATAAACTCGCTAAATTATGCCGTCGATATATATCATTTGTCGATCCGAACTGTGATAGGATGGCCAGAAGTTCCACTGGTTTATCAAGGGCCACTAGAGACGCAACGATTCGATAACGTCACAGACAAACAAATATTTTTAAAGCCTCCATATAATCGAAAATTGTGTTCATGGAGATTTGATTCGAATATACCAGATTTTAAAGTAACCACTTTCACCACGTCTGATGGTACAGAGCTTCCTAAATTTTACTATCCCTTAGCTGAATTTGATATTAATGCAAAGCCAATCTTCAGCGAGAAGTTTAAAGAGTTTTCCGACGGTATTAAGTATGAACAACAACAATAAATTATCAAACTACAAAATGTATTGTCTAGTATATCACAACATTACAACAATGATATACAGCAGCAGATCATTGAAGCAATACAACATCTAAACCAAGATGCATCAGATCTCAACTATATCAATAAAATTATCGTCGAAACACGATGCCACACAAGCAGTGTTTCTTCAAAAGATATTCGATCACAGAAGAAGATTCACCAACATTTAAATTTCCCGGATTTAACGTGGATGAATTGATGCTATCGATGAATACTTTCCACGAATGATCGCCGCATAGAGAAAAATAGCTCCGCCGGCAAACATCCTCAAGTATAACAATGATGCATACGGTTTTTGTTAGTCATATTTCACCAGGTGTTATCGCGATCACATCAACGATCGCGGTCAATTTTTGTGATGCAATTGATGGCAGGTATCAAGTAGATCTTGAAAAATCCAGTCAGGCCCAGCAGGGATACATTTTATATACATTCACAACTCAAGCGCACCCTGATTTTTGATTGTATTAGAACCTGTTAATCAAGTTTATCTGCGATGTCATAATCCGCTATTCTCACAGATACATTTCAAACTTACTGACCAGCGCTGTTAGCTACTTGACGTAAGAGGGGAATTTTTAATATAAATGTGTGTATACGCTCATAAGATGGTAGATCTTCAAAATCAGGGTTTTGTAAAGAAAAATTCTTCTGTTTCTGAGAAGTTGTACGATGACGTTCTGTAAACGTACACACGAACCATTATTTATGTGGTATTTAAATAATATACCAACGCGTGAGAGTTTTGGTATACAAAAACGAGGTACTCGAAAGTGCCGTCAGAACAATCTTGACACTCCCCCACACAGAAGCGTTAGTGTTAATATACTTATTGATGAATATGGCGATAAAAGATTTTTGTTAATGCAGGAACAGTTAAATGAACTGCAACGAGAACATATTATTACGGTTGTGTGCGATAGAGATCAAATTCTTGCATTAAATTTGATACGCTTAGAAATATTCTGATTCAGAATTTTAAAAAAATATTTTTTTTACTCTACTCAGAAATGAATTAATCCCCTAGTGACGTTGTCACCCGTTTCACACTTTCACTTTGTTTAGCTGTTACCAGTGACTTTCACTTTCACAATCCGTTACAACTTTCACTTTGTTTAGGTGTTACCACAGTCACTGGTGACAGCGCTTACGCTTTCACCCTTGACTTCGTCAAGAACTTTGTCCTTGATATAGTCAGCGGGTTTAAAATCGGACATAATCTTTTTCAACTGTCTTACACGCACATTCACAATCTTTTTTGTTTCATATTCGTGAGACAGTTCTGATCTAATTTTCTCAATCGCGTGTGCAAGTGAAACAAATTGTTCAACTTGTGTATCATCGACGGTCGCCAAAGACTGATTCATTAACTGTTGTAATTTTATAAACTAATATTCGGCTGTTAATGTGTATCTCCCTTGGTATCTTCGTTCCGGCAATGATTCGAAATCATACATATTTTTTTCAGAATCAAGTTGATCAGAGGTTTGAATGCCATCATCATGTAATTTTTTAATTGCAGAAATAATAGCATTAATATTTGCGTAATTCATTATATAATAAATATGTTTAAGATAAAAACAAATAGTTGTATTCCTCAGCCAGAAATGCGTTTAGGACGGCACAAAATATAATCTTAACTAACCTAATTTTACATGTAATTCTGGCACGCCTAATTGTGGGAATGGATACACCTGCACCTTGACTCACTTACAGTGCTAAAGTTTTCATTGGCCAGTCTTTGTCAAAACAATGCCGCTGCTTCAAGATTTCATCTTCAGAGTTATCTCTGTTTTCACATACATAAATTTATTTACATATTTATTTACATGTATTTACATATTTATTTACATATATTACATCTATTCACATATTTACATATATACATCTATATACATGTTTATCTAATGTATTTACATCTTTTTACATGTTTATTTACATCTATAAGATTATATGTTGTGCTATCATAAACGCATTCCTGGTTGAGGAATAAATTACATGCACACACACACACACAAACGGGAGTCATCTCTACGTTCAACAGATTTCTACACACCTCTAACGAGCAACCCTGTGGAGTGCAAAAGAGCATCCATCACGTGGTGACATGGTGAGAAGATGTACATGATATGTTGAATATCGAGCTTTGGGTGGGGCAACAATCGTAGTACGGGTCAGAAATTATATAAGGCGTTCGAAACTCGTAAATCCGTGAACAGTTCAAACAACGGGAGTTGGTAATTTGCTGTCCGTTTTTCTCTTTTTTTTTCTAAATTATTATCGTTGATAAAGTCGAAGGAAGGCAAGAAACCTGATAAAGTCAGAAAAACAAGGATAACGTTTTTTTAATATAAAAGCACCAAAAACACCCCCAAAAATCATTTATTATTTTAAGCACGCTTATCGCTGTCAGAGGTATTTCTCATTGCTCCATTTATATAGTAAATATTGTTTGTCTGAATTGTTTTATTATGTTAGCGTCGAAATTTAGCGTGACAGTCTTCATCGTTTTTATTGGAGATTCATCACCGACGCTGACGTTGACGCCGTTGACATTGACGGTGTTATTTTTTTAATCATAATAATATTTTAAAGTTCTGTATTTTCTGCCTCCACAGTCTACACACAAATGCGTCTTTCTCGTGACTCCTACGTTACATTTCAAACATGGTTTTGGTCCTTGACTCCCTTGTCTGACGCTTTGTCGGTGATATCCACATAATTCATTTACACAAGTACGATTACAAGGTCTTGTAGAGCCAATCATCAACCACTTACACTTATGCTTTGCTCGAATCATTATATATTATTTAAATTTTAATTTAAATATACATTTTCCTTAATTATAACATGGAAGAATTTACGAAATTATCTGCGATTAAACCTTCTCAAAGGATATTCTATTTTGACAGAATATGCTGCAAAGTTAGCTATTCGAACGAGTTAACGTCAACAAGCATGCTATCGCTTATGCCAGGGCAATCGTCGAACCAGACTCTAATCAATCATATCCGTGAAGCCAAGAAAGAATTTGGCAAAGATGGAGTAGCTTATGTGTGGTCAACATTCAGAATCATGCGCGAGGTTGATGCTACAATGACTGACCAGCGAGCAGCGACGATTATTAATTATCTCGACGAACGAAGATACCTGAATAAAATTTATTATGGCTGCGGTGGACGCAGCCGCCAACATAACCTGCATTATCCGTAACAAACGTGACCGTGTTCGAGGATCACATCACAATGGAGATACCATAAAGTTAAATACAAATTTCAATGCAGAAGCGTTAATTGGTATTGACAAATCATTGTGGAAATATAATAAATATAATTATAACGACGTTGCCTCAGTTGATATAGTTGCCTATTATCCTGGAAGTTTTCTTGGAATGGGCGAGTGTTCTGAATATTTTAGGAGATTCGGACACCCAACACATTAGATGACAAGAGTTACCATAAATGAATATTTACCAAATTTCGATTTGACTGGATTTACATGTATTAAATCGTTTTTGCTCACGGAAAATCTACATCCGATTATTTATGTTTGGTTTGGTCGTCATGTTTCAGAAAAATGTTTGGTTCCAATAGTGCTATTATGATATATGTTTGATGCTGGGTTGCTAGCTTCGTTGGTTCTAAGTGAAGCAATAATATCATATTGTCAACAGACCCAGGTTTGGTTACCTGTTCTCGACGAGATCGCTGAGTGGAATCCCGATGAAATTGATTATGAAAATAAACTTTCAAAGGATCTCGGCAGAAAAATAATGGTAAATTTACACAAGGAGGATCATGTGATCATAAACGAGATTGCGCAAGATTAATTATCGACGATGCCAAAATCAATTTGATAATTGCTGATACAACGGAAAAAAGGCACATTTATAAGCCAAAATAATGCTTACTTGCCTGATGAAGCTAAATTAGGTACAATTGTGAGCTATTTTGATGGTGACTCACCACATATTACTCATTTAATATCTTCGATGTTAGCGTATGTTTTCATAAATTTATTATCGATGATAAACAGATTTCCTGATACCACGGCTTGAGTTGTCACAGATTCATTTTATATCAATAAAAAAAATGTACGGATTTGTTAAAGACTGATACCGATGCATCATGGGGCGAATGGAGAATAAAGCGATAAAAGATACTTAGTCATTCTGAATCAGCCGACGTTGAACTTAAGGATATATACCACAAGAACAATCAAATGTCATTATTATTATCAGCACTATCGATATATGATCCCTTAGCTAGACATAAAACTTTATCTTCATGGGTGTGATGGTTCTGGTAAAACAACGCATGCTATTGAATTATTCCTGAAGAGTTGTTTAGGGAATTTTTATATGGTTGCATTAACTCCAACTCATCGGCTCGCCAGAGAAATGAGCGAACGTGGAGTTAAATCTCTAACTTATCACAGTTTCTTTAGATGGAAAGGAGACACATAGACTCCTGAACGACTATGCGAAAAATACATCCCTAAGGTCATTATTTGGTATAAAATATGCACAGTGTACCTAGTTATGTTAAAACGTTTCTTGATCGGTTATTGACCAAAAAACCCGCTGTGATCATGTGTGGAGGTCATGGTCAACCGCCACTTTTGTTGGATCATCTCTGCATGAATGGCTAAAATCTTTTCTAGATTATTATGGGGAAATATATGATGATCACTGAGCGTTTGCTGACTCGTTAAATGAGTTTAAAAAATGAACTAGACTGCAGCCAGATAAAATTCAATGTGCAATAATGCGTGAGGTAATTCCAAAGACTGCGATGAGTGATTTTTAAAATTCGTGGAGACCAAATGATCTGATAGCTGAAAGTCGGAAGAAAGCTCGTGATACACTTCAACAACAATTTGTTAGTTGCATAAAGAAAACTTTTCAAATCTACCTGTAACATAATGTTATCGCCCAACAGATACGCGAAGGCAAAATATTGAAGCTGAGATTCCAGCTTGCGGTGATAAACAAAATCTTGTGTTAAATGATATTGTTTTAGTTCATGTGAGTGCTGTTGAGACCGCGTTAACGATGGATAAATCTCCATGGATGTTAGGATATGCTATAACGACTCATTCATCACAAGGATTAACTATTTCCAATACAATATGGTCAAATTTAGTTTATTTGGTCGTATCTCGAGTCAGACGAATACCTCAGCTACGGAGGGTTATCATAGACTTCACAATAACTAATAATCAAACTACTAGTAATGGCGATGATGAAGTAAAGAAAAATTAGCTGAATTTATAATAACGGTGACAGAATAATCATTGTGCGAGCTGCAACACAGTAATGATGTGGCAGTATTCGAATAAAAATCAAAGACAGTTTACCATGGACAGAATTAATAGCAGTCTTGGCCACACACGAGAAAATGTGATTCTGACCTGTCTTGAGTGTAATTGACGTCGGGGTGCTGGTGTCCTGCTTTCACAAAAGTGAAGGCGGTGGTAATTGTGTATCTTCATGAATTACTTGTAATTGTTCACGTCCAAATCCACGTTGAGGAGCAGATGTATCTAGTTTCAGGTCTACCCGTGGATCTTACCATGCTGGAAATTTTATGTGTGGTCACACTCCAAATAGGATCAGTCGCTCTGTTTTTTTACCGTCTTCAAGTTCAGCAGGTTCATATAAATATCTGACATTCATATTACCTAGTACTGGTTGTTTTGAGAAAGAGAAATTTCATTATTTAACGCAGCTATCACACTTGGTAGTCTCGCAATCCATTCACAAGATGTATTGTTCGCCTGAACTTTGTTAAGGGATATTTCCTGCGCGTATTGATATCCAAATAACCGCTTAGAAAGTGTTCGATTAAATCGTTCCACGATTGCCTGATCGCGATGAATTGCGGTATGTACTCGTCTGAATTTTGACGTTATGTTGTTTCATCAGAGATGATACTGCACCGGGAAATTCTTTGCCGGGATCAACCTGTAGGAACCGTGGCCATCGTAGACAACCATGTGGCCCTCGTTGATAAATTCGTTCAAACGCAAATGCAACTTCAGTTGCTGTCTTTTTTATAGTGTTTCTGCTTCTTTATATTTACTTGCAACGTCAAGACTGGCAACGCGTATTTGTATTACGTGATTGACGTCTACGTGTTGTAATAGTGTCACGTGGTAAACAAAATGTCTTCCTGATATGCGTACTGAATGTGGTGGTAAATAATTTTCCATATTGCCCGTCGTGTTAACCAATCTGCAGCAACATAACTTGCGTCATCTGCTGCATCATCAAGTTTACTACTCGATGCTCTACCCCTCTAATATCTTCTTGGGCAATAATAAATCGATTCCGTTATAATAAGAATAATCGGCCGACTAATTACCAGCCCCTAGCACTAGTTTACCTTTCATCGCAGATCTTACCAAAAATTAGCAAGCGATTTTCTGACAGATTTATTGTTGTTAATCTGGAATTTTATACGCGGCATCATGAACATGGCCCGCTTGATCAATCGTATTTACTGGATACTCTCCAGGTTTTGGTTGATCTTTCTCGTCAAGTCGGATATCAAGTCGGGTTCCAGGACCACGATACTTTTATCCAGGAAGCTGCTTCTCGCCAGGATACTTAGCCCATGGAGCTCTTGGTACTTTTCCCAGTGAAGCTGCGATATCACCACCTGTTTTATTAGAAACAAATATATACTTTGTGTACCATATTCCACACACTTGCCTGTAAAGTGCACGCATTTTATTCCTTGTCGTTATTGTTGTGAATCCACTGGTAGGGATGGGTGCTCTTCATCGAACACAATATAAATACATATTTTTTATTATATTTGTACAACATGGACATCACTGATTTTTCAGAGACACGAAAGCAAGAGCCAGTTAAGCATCATGCAGCGCTACCAAATTCTATCAGAGCAATTATCATAGGTCCATCTGGGTTTGGTAAAACGCAATTGCTGCTTAACTTGACAATGAGATGGCTCAAGTGGGATAAATTTTAT
This sequence comes from Sinohyriopsis cumingii, assembly GCA_028554795.2. Taxonomy (NCBI): domain Eukaryota; kingdom Metazoa; phylum Mollusca; class Bivalvia; order Unionida; family Unionidae; genus Sinohyriopsis; species Sinohyriopsis cumingii. The sequence goes on along the minus strand of CM068836.1, from coordinate 49,838,285 downwards.
TTAGTGGTACCATCTGTAGATGATCAGCGATGCTACAGCGTGCTTAAAGATTTCTATGAAAATGCAAAGTTGTTGGACGAGGACGGTAATGCTATTATTGACTTTATTACCGATATTAATGAAGCTGTATCTGTGGGAGATCGCGATGGATATATTAATAAAACTCTTAGTATACAATGATATGATGGTGGACAAACAATCAAATCCAGCTAAGATATTTTCCCGAGGCAGGCACAACAACAAGGACGTGATTTACGTTACTCAGCGATATACACAAATACCTAAAGTCATCAAAGATAGCTGTAATCTTCTGATTATCTTTATTGGAGTCGATACACATACTCTGAGAAACATTCATCAGACTTGGTGTTCAGGGGACATTAATATGATTAAATTTAGAAACTTCTTCTCGCACGCGCAAGCGATTCCTCATGGATTTATCACGATACATTTACATGATCCTCGGTCACGATATCGCATAAGTCTCAAAAAAATTTTGGTTGAGAGACCGTTACTTTTTTTACACCGCTGACTCTGTCAGGTCCCACACACGATGACAACTCAGGTAAATATATGTGACGCACAATAAAAACCTAGTTAGAGGTCTTGGGGACGTTTGTATTTTTTCACCCGTCGTAGGAAGCTTTATTTCTGTCTCACATTTTGGTCTATTTACCCTCCCTACTATAGCGTTATTGACGCTTGTATTTTTGTACCCTCCGTAGGAATCTTTATTTTGGTCTGAATTTCTGGTCTGTACACCACCACCATTGCTGCTGAAACTAAAGCCCGGACACAAAAAAGTGTTAAGCAATGTTGAACGAAACCTGTACGTCACAAAGAAAGTGTAAATTACTCATGTAGCCAAAGGTTGAATTATTAAAAATACCACTCTGAATGGATAGATGTAATTGTGGGAAAAACATTTCTTGGGAAAGAAAACATAGCTGAAACAAAAACTGAAGCTAACTTAAACGCAGGCTAAGAGATTTGTTTGAATGTGTTTTCTTTCGGCGCTGCCTGTTGAATTCAGGTGAGTAAATGAGTTCGATCCTCTGTTTGCAATCGACAAAAGTTACATGTATTTTTTATGAATTACATTTTCTTGAACGTGAGCATGTTGTGTTCACTTATGGTACTGTAGTCTAATAACACTGCATCCTTTGGTAAACGTTTATACATAGTACACTTCACGTTGTTATACCACCGACATTGTGTAGTAATCACGGTATCCGTCACGTTGTCCTCCATCGTTAGCGCAACTAGTCCCACACTTTATGATGCATTACCATGAAAGTTGTAATATTAGAGCCATCATCTGAAAAGGCACATTTCGATTAATCACTTTGTTCGTGCAAACTAAGAGATAATTGTCTTGTACATTGAATAACGCGATCTCGTTATCGCAATTAGTCCATAGTTTTTAATGGATTGTGAAACTTGTTAAATAATAAGGTCATGGCCTGAAGATGCGAATATCGACAAATCACATGCACCTGGACTTTTTGTGGGTTTTATTGCCATTGTAAGGCTTACGACGTGTATGAGGCAATCTCATTAGAGCAGCTAGTATCGTATTGTTTGATGGATTGCCAAGAAACTTAAAAACATTACGTTCGTGACACGAATTTGCGCATAACTACAAATAATTATGCTCCCTCAATTTATTTTTAGAGTTATTGCTATCTCTGTCTTGCAGGTCCATGCAGTGCCACAGGATTTATGATGAGCGATTCGCTAATGACGATTCTTTCTTCTCTTGGATTGTCCTAAACTGTGACCATACGAATTGGTCCATAAGTCTAAACTCTTTGCTTACCCCCATAACAACTCACGACAGCTTTAGTCCCCTTAGTCATTAAATATATGCAGTCATTCCACAAAGACAATCTATTCCATGCAGACCAAAAAACAAAGAAAAGTTGAAACTTCATGCCCTAATTATAAATTGTCAATCAAGAAACTACAATAGCTTTTTTGTACCATTTTTCAAAAGAACCACGCAGACATAATTGTTGAAACGGATTTCTGGCTAAAACCAAATTATCTTGACAATGGGATTTCCCCAAATCATCTGAATATACCAAAGTATCTTGACAATGGGATTTTCCATATTTCATATACCAACTTATATTGACAATGGATTTTCCCCCAAAGCATCTGAATATACTAAATTATCTTGACAATGAGTTCTTTCCCAATTCATCGGAATATACCAAATTATTTTGACAATGGGTTTTCCCCCAAATCATCTTAATATACCTCATTTAGAGAGGACAGACCCACTAAAACATCAGACGACCGAGTCTATATATACCTGTCAATGACACGATAATTGCAACTGGAGAAACTCAATTTAAAACAGGTTATATCATTTGGATTAAAGTAAAGATGGATCCACGCCAGCCATTATGTTATTAAAGCACAAGCTACAAGAAAACGATGTGTATAGGGTAGAAGAATAAAGAAAATAGTTGCATATGGTCAGTGGCGTCGCTAGGGGGGTGTGGGGGGTGCGGACCGCACCGGGTGACACCATCTCAGAGGGGTGACACCAAAATGAAAAATTGCAAATTTTACAGGGCAAACACTGCTCGGTCTAGTCGGATTTCATAAGCGGATAATCGATCATAGTTAAATACATGACTAGCAGGCACAGGGTGCCACTATGCAGTCTGCAGAGCGTCTGGTGCTTATTTGAATGAGATTCAGAGCTGATCGGAGCAAAATTTGGAGTTATTTTAAGAAGAAGAAATCCATGGTGGAAGTCTGGAGGGGTGACACCATGAGTTTACCGCACCGGGTGACACCAACCCTAGCGACGCCGCTGCATATGGTAGGTAAAATAAACGAAAAAACCCCAGATCTTAGGTTACTTAAATTACTCCAAACAGTCATTGGGCAATGACTAGATTCTTACCATAGACCCGAGCTATATTCGTCCTCAGATACCAGTATCTCAGGATTTCATCAGTTTCTATGATTATTTCATTATGGTTCCAGTAGTTCGTGAACCAATATGAAACCACAGTACTATCAGTACTAAAGCACAAGAGGAAATAAAAAGCACTTAAAACTGAAAACCTTATCCTAGAAGATATTTTTGATAACTTGTTATCGTTTCTTTTGTCTGTTTGAAAAATATACCTTCGCAATATATATATATATATATATATATATATATATATATATATATATATATATATATATATATATATATATATATATATATAGTGGAGCCTCGTTAATCCGGACTCCGTTTATCCGGAAACCTCGCTATCCGGACATAATTCAACGGGAACGGAATTCCTAAACGTTAATTTGCTCCGTTAATCAAGAAATCCGCGTTCCGGATCCGGAAATCAAAATCGGGGACCAAAGTGTAAAATTACATTAAAACTTGTCTCGATAATCCGGAAATAATCTGTCCAAAAATAAGAAAATTCGAAAAATCGTATGTGAAAATACAATCAGAAGAATAATACATAAAACACAGTAGTGAAGCCCTTGAGAATCTATGGCCACTATCAATAACTAAGTAGTGTGACCATATTGTAACCAGCGATTGTATAAACAATGTCTGTTGTAGCTAGTCGCCGACGGGGGTGTTAATAATCAAATATCTGATGTGATGAAGTTTAAATATGACACCACATATACCTGCCAAATTGACTACTCAGTTATTTATGTTCATAAACTTCTATCATAATATTTCTTTGCTTCTTACCTGTTTACTCTTACATGGCTGATTGGCAGTTCAATCCGTATTCCCGTATCTCAAGACATGACTGGAACTATTTAGATGCTTTCATTGATGTTCGCGCGTCTAAATTCTTTTCTTTTTTTTTTACATCGAAACAAACCGCAATAAATTCCAATTTTCAATGTTTTTCAGACTGT
>CM068836.1:49746885-49831885 GCA_028554795.2 Sinohyriopsis cumingii | reverse complement strand
TGTTATTGCATTATCTTGTACATCCCAAAAATATTTCCAGTATTGTTTACTTTTTCTTTTTCTAATAACGAAGAAACTCAAGTTGTTAAATGATTTGATTGAGTTTTGTGTGGTTTCGACTATTGACATGCAATAAAAATGACTCCAATAATTATTGTGTTTGTTTGATGTGACATTTCAGGAGGTGTAATATTGAACTGAGATTCCACTTATTGCGAAAGTCTTTCTGGATATGTCGTTCATTTATTTTTATTGGCATCCAAGCATTATTTTCTAACTTCCTTGCCAATTGAACGTGATAAACGGGAGTGAAGTGCGCTTTAACTTGATGCTATAAGTGTTATAAAAAGGCAATTTTTCGTAATAATGTTGGTGACTAGCCGAGACGAAAGAGTATTTTCATAGCTTACGATGATTATAAGGAAATCAAAATCCTTTGAACAAACAATATTAAAAAACTTCCAGACCACTGACAGTATTTTAAACTATGCTTTGGATAATATTTTCCTTTATTCGAGTTCTGATATATTTTGATGTGGACACTGAGGTGACAATATTTTGGGAATGCAGGAGGCTTTAAAATAAACAAATACAGGTGAATTCAAAGTCCAGATGTATTCAGACGTTTGATGCTTTGATAGTATTTATTTCAGAAAAATTATATTCCAAATATTATAACCACATATCTTATCCACAGTAGATGACTTCATAAATATGCGATAAATTCCATATCACACGCACCAGAACACCACTATTCAAGACCGCTCCAGTGGCCTAGTGGTTAGGGCGTCCGCCGCTAATGCGGCAGGTCGTGGGTTTGATCCCCGGCCGAGTCATACCAAAGACTTACAAAAATAGTACTAACAGCTGCCTCGCTTGGTGCTCAGCATTATGAGGTTAGTGTTAGGACTGGTCGGCCTGGTGTCAGGATAATGTGACTGGGTGGGACATCATGCTACATGTCTGCGGCATGATGTCCCAGTGCTAGACATCACTATAAACTGCCACACCGCAGACATCGTAGCGATATGACTGAAATATTGTTAAAGCTACGTTAAAAATCAAAATCACACACACACACACACTATTCAGTGCCCAATCACGTATACTCCCTATTATGTTTTACCTCCCCTACCACAAAATACTTTCAAAATGGTCACTTAGACAAGGAAAATCAGCGTTCAGTATTTTGTAAATTATTGTTAGTAATGATTCATTAAACAAAGCTAATTAAGTCAAGTCACGTGAAAATTATTAATAATCGTATTGTTTTTTTTTTACATTACTAAAATAAGCTTGAATACACACATTATTAAAGGACCCACACATAACACACGCAGGAAATTTAAATGCAAGTCATGTACGCAAACATCAAAACATATACACTAAAGCTCTAGCATAATTAAGTATTGGCAAACTGTGAACATAACATACATTACATACATACCAAGACAGAAGCGACATTATTTATCGAAAACTCACAATACATGTATCAAACCATAATAAACATGGTATGGGCGAAATGTGGCATTAAAACCTACAAGCATGTAATCTTGGATGATAAGATAAATTACAAACATTACATACAACATAACTCAACTACGTGACTCTACACCATTAATGTATATAACCATATTTACAATTTACCTTTAACTTTAGATTATAGTGTATGTATTGTTGAAGTGTGTCTGTCTGTCTGTCTGTCTGTTTGTCTGTCTGTGTGTGTGTGTGTGTGAGAGAGAGAGAGAGAGAGAGAGAGAGAAGAGACCGAAACACACTGAAGCAAACTTGCGAACCACTATCTGACACTTCTCTGTCAATCCTACGGATTGTGCCCTGGTTATTTATTAAACATGGATTGACCAAAAAGTGGCGAAAGCATCAAAGTATGTTTCATTCGTATCTTCTCGAACAATCTCCGGTCATTCATCGCTGACAATTACAATATGTGACTCCCGGTAGTGGAGTACATACCAAAGAGCAAACAAACATGTCAACCATACAAATCAACGCGGTGCATCATGGGGAAAAATATAAAGTACTTTTACTAAACTGCGCCCTACATATATTATTAATTTCTGAGAGAGTGACAGGTGTATGGTGAATTTTTTTATATTTTTATTTTTGCATTTGCAACATGCACAGTGAGAGAATATTGGCATACCTATTCCAATTTCATGTTCTGTGGCTGAAATTTCTTTGGATATTGTACTTAGTGAAATAGTATATGATCTAAGCGCACCGTTAATCAAGATGTCTGATCACATGTGCTCGAAGAATCAGCCTGAATTAGTCTAAAGTATTTTGTCGTTAGCAGTCATTAAAATAGGGAAAACGAATTTTGCCAGACAGACAATACCAGCTTTTGGAAGAGCAATGAATGAATTACCAAATATATACAATGTAAAAGCACATTATCGGCTTTGTTGTTGTATTTGTTTGTTTTGAGGTTTTTTTTAGGGGTTGGGGTTGAGGGGATTTACAATTTAAATCTGAAGTCCAGGAAGTGAAAATGACCAAGCCGAGATAGCAGTTTTTGGAAAGGTGTACATATGAATTAACGCCAAGCTGAAAACTCTATAACCCACACAACAGCAATCATACACCAAAATAGAGGGAATTAACAGTTCTTTTTGCGATAGCTATGATATTTAAGGTGTTTTTAAACAGCCAATATAATCAGTGAGGGAAACCGGGGTGATCATATTTTTTATTTAAAAATTTAAACCACCCCCATGCAAAATATGACACTGTAGTTCTCTGCAGTCTCATGAGCACCGTACATATGACAATGCGTCGGCAAAACAGTAAATCCAGTCGTAGTAATAGTCCAGGTGATCTGAATAAATTGTGGTTTATTTTCTGCGGAGATGCCCAGGGAACAAAGTGTCTGATTTTTCTGCACATGACTACGCCAGCCTACATCAGTGGTAAAGGTATTAAGTACATCTGAGAATGTGACTGATGTTTGCATTTGCAATATGCGCAATGGCGAGAATGTTGGGATCCCTTTGTGTTGCTTTCATGCACTGTCACCGAAATTTATTTTTCGATATTGTACGTCTGGAAACTGTATATGATGTAAACACACAGCTAACCAAAACAACTGCTCCCTTGTGCTTGAGAAATCAACCTGAATTAGTCTAAAGTACACTATCTTTTGCAGTTATTAAAATAGGAAAAACGAAATGTGCCAGACTGGACAATATCAGCTTTTGAAAGTAAAATTAATGAATTACAAAAGGTATGAAAAGGACAAATCATTTTTTACAATTTATTTCTGAAGCCCAACAAGTGAAAATGACCAAACCGAGCTAGCAGTTCTTTTAAAAGTGCACACCTGAAGTAAGGCCCACCTGCATACTATGTACCCAAATTACACCCATCAGTCATACACCTAAAAAATGGAATTAAAGGTTCCTTGAACAATACCAAAGATATACAGTGTCTTTTATAAGTAGCCTGTATAGCTAGTTTGGAAAACCTTGGAAATTCTTATTCTTAAAAAATCTAACCCAATGCTAAATATGAAATTGCAGTGTCCCACCTTAAAACAAATATCATAATTAGTACAATTTCTTGACGTTCTGAGCAAAGCAGTACATTAACATTGATGTTATACATGCAAATAAGCTAATTATGCTTATTTTGCTCTTGCTTACTCAACATGTCTAGAGAAAGTATTGTTTTTGCAATGACCTTAATTATGGGGGAAATTAGAAGTCTTAGGATACATGATAAACAGAGTGTCATTCCTATGCCCTAACCAGCTGTATGTGCTGGGATGGGGCTAAGGAGTGTCAACAACAGGATACACGAGTGAAGTCTACTTAAATCTAAACTGTTGCATTAAGTGAAATAAAAGCTTAGTGAAAATGTTTCTTTTCATTAATTTGTAATGAAATTGAGGAAAACACCGACGACAAAGCTGATTCGTTTTCTTCGATATACCAGTGTTAGAAGACTAAGCAAACATTTTTCCCTATTGAAATCCATTAACCTCGTCCGTTCCATCCCTTTTCCAACTGTAAAGTTTATTATTGACATCTCAGGAATAATTGGAAAAGTTTCAGGTTTCAGGCTTTCAGTATAATATTTATTGCGAAGTTGAGAAACATGCACAGTACATTTTGAAAATAGTTCACTCTTCGTCGGGGGTGTGTGTGTGAGTCTGGGCATTTGTGGGACTTTGCTACTAATGAATACTGTTATGAGGGGAAACCATTGATAATTATTAAAAAAGGACTGTTTTGATGATTGTGTCTTAGATCTTTCAGCTATACAATCCAAATTAAATCCTAAAGTAATAATAGCTAATGGGGATGACCGCTCTGATGGCCTAGAAGTTAGAGCATCCGCCTCGGATGCAGGACCCTAGCCGAGTCATACCAAAGACTTATGAAAATGATACTAACGGCTGCCTCGCTAGGCGCTCAGTCGTCCTGATGTAAAGATAATGTGACTGGATGGAAAATCATCCGACATGTCTACAGCATGATGCCCCAGTGCGAGATATCACTCTAAACTGCCACACTGCAGACATCGTAGCGCTATGACTGAAAACTTGTTAAAGTTACGTTAAACATCCAAATCGCGCGCGCGCGCACACACACACACACACACACACACACACACTTTATGGTGATGTTCTACAGATATTATGTACTTCTGAGTAAGTGACAGGTGAAAGGTGAAAGGTGACTTTGTTTGTATTTACAACATGCTTAATGGAGAGAGAATGTCGGCATACCTCTATGCTACTTTCATTTAATGTGGCTGATATTTATATGGATAATGTACTTATAGAAATAGTACATGATCTAAAACACACAGCTGAATAAAATGGCTGCTCCCTTGTGCTCAAAAAATCAGCCTGAATTACTCTAAAGTACACCATCTTTAGCAGTTATTAAAATAGGGAGAACAACAAATTTGCCATACTAGCCGACGCCAGTTTTTGAAAGCGCAATGAATGAATGACATAATATATACAAATTAAAAACTTTATCGGAACTTTCATTTATAATTTTCTTCTAAGTCCAGGTAGTGAAAATGACCAAACGTAGCAGTTTTTGGATCGGTGAAAATCTGAAGAAGGGACAAGCCATATATATATATATATATATATATATATATATATATATATATATATATATATATATTATAAGAAAACTATATCGACTATGTCATAATACGTAAAAACAAACAGTAAGTACTCGACAACATCCAGTAAATGCAAAATCATGTCCAGTAAGTACTCGACAATGTCTATTAAGTACTTGACACTATCCAATAAGTACTCAGCAACACCCAGTAAGTAATATAGTACAAGTCACACGGGTCATGTAGGCATATTGATAAATAAATTCGTACTACCCTCGATTGTGACAATTCCACTCGTCGCGCTCTTATTTTGGCCTAAGTCTAATACGTGGCCACCATTGTAAAAGTCCATAGCAATATATAATTTTCGTCTGGAAGTTTCCTGGTAACAGTTAAGGTGCAGATCATTCAATAATCAGGAATAAATAGACCTTGGTTAAAGAAAATTAGTGTTAAATTTTAAAAGAACAATTTACATTTAATTTAAAATTAGTAAATACGCATACATGACCCATGTGACTTGTACTTTACACATGTCCAACAAGTGCTTGACAACGTCCTGAAAATACTTGCCAATGTCCATTTAGTACAAAACAACGTACAATAAGTACTAGAAAGTGTCCAGTAAGTACTTAACAACGTCCAATAATGGAAACAAAAATACTTTATCATCCCAAGCAACGCATTTGCATTGGAAGAGACACGATCTGTAGCAATAACAAAGATGTCTATGGCATATTATTTATATCTACATTAAGCAGAAATAATAACATAATTAAGTGAAGAGGAAGTATATTAATTAATAGTTAAACGCTTATTAAATATAACCGTTTACTGTACTGGTATAGCTCATATTTACTGGAGTGGAGTCCCTCTGATTTGAATGAAAATTTGATAATAAAAAAAGAACGACTACGACATTTTATACTACAGTGTAACTGTAGGATTCGGAAATCAATAAGTTGTTCATGTCAAAAAGAACTCGAGCTTGGGGGTTAGGCACGATTGGGATTAACATTGTATTAGTATTGGGATTAACCCTAAACACTCTAGCGATGTTTATACATAATTGCCTCCAAATGCATGGATATATAGCACCTCATTAACATGGCCAACAAACACTGTAGTTTGTTCTAAATTGTTACTTTGACGAACGCCCTTTATGTCAAATAACATAATATGCTGGAAATCATTTCGATACAAAAACAGAGGAAATAATGATAATAATAATAACATTAATAATAATAATAACATTAATAATAATAATAATAATAATAATAATAATAATAATAATAATAATAATAACATTAATAATAATAATAATAATAATAATAATAATAATAATAATAATAATAATAATGATAATAATAATAATAATAATAAACACAATAACAGATGTTATTCTTATCATTTTAATCGATCAACGTCAATGAGACAAAAGTTTGAAATTACAGGACTTGTTTCATTAATTTAATTTCAAATGAGTACTAATGCAAGGTTCAGTTTATACGTCAGAGAAATATACTGTGAGCAATTCCTTAGCTTTTTAAAAAATCTTAAGCCCAGAGTCAAAATTCATGTTGGAGTCGTCAGACAAATCCCATATATTCCTGGATATACCGTCTAGATTGGTGGGAACATATAAATTGCCTTGTATTGCAAACTGAAAGCTTTTATCAATATTTCTCACCGTCATTCTAAACATGCAATCAGAAACATTCCTATGTTTTCACATGAAACATATATTCTAAAACTAGAAGACGCTTGTAATGTGTCGAATTTTGAATAAGTATTGAGCCTTAAAATTTAATATATTGTGCATTAAAATTTTAGTACAATCAAGCCAGTAAGGTTTTATGTGAAGGGTCATTTCGACCTTTTGCCATGTCAGATGTTACATTTCGTGGGAGAAGGAGAGACCAGCATATGTGGCTAATTTGGATTTGACCCGGGCATCGCAAAGCCGTCCTGGGAAAGTAAACATTAAGATGCCGACCATATCCGCTTCATGGGAACGTCATGTCGAATAGTCAATTAAAAAAGGAAGTTGGTATGTGTTGTATTTCTCAGATTCGCTAAGCTGTCAAAATCTGACGGAAGTAATGATTACCTTGAGGAACAATTAGGAACGACTGATTACGATGGTTCAGTTTAACGTAAGGCGTACACCCTGGAAGAAATGTTGAATTTAAAGTAACGACTTTGGGCGAATTTCTTCAGTCCGAGATTCCTGCAAGAGGAACGAGACTCGTTTGACTCCGGGGAAAACTAAAGAGTAGTTCTTTCTCGTTAAGACAAGTAAGGGGACCAGGTGGCTGTCTTTGTAGGCAAAGACAGGCCTTGAGTGCTAGGACGCATATTTTCTTGGAAAGAACAGCATTAGGGTACGGAATTTTAATTTTTCATGCAATTGTTTATTTTGTTTGTTTTGTTTTATGCGAATGTGTTTGATATGTCTAAGATCCATAATATGCATCGTTTATTCGATTTATTTCATGGAAATCTGTTGACATGTTAGAGTTGTTTATGCAATTTTTTTCTTTAATTTTATACTACTAGTTCATTGATAAAATTGACTTATTGCATGCAACCCAAATTTTCTGATGTGTAATATTCCATAGGGTTATATGAATCAATTTTCTTTGTCTGTTAAGACGATATTGATTATCGTGAGTTAACGATAATTGCATATTTTTATCTGATTTCTTAATGCTTAAAGGATCTTGTAGGTTAGGGATTGCCGTGAGCTAGAAGTTAGTGAGTCGTATGCAATAGTAATCCATAGCATGTATCTTACTGAGTTTAACTGACTAGACTGGATGTCTAAGGATTCATCTGGTAGCGTATACAGAGAGATACGGGAATGTTTGTTTATATGCACCGCTCACATGTTAATTTATGGTCAGTTGCTGTGAAGCGAGGGTGATGGCCTATCGAATTAGGTCAGACTTAGATGTACCTTACTCAAAATACAGTCTAAATTTGTAAGGATCATTAACCGTTAAGGTCACCTGATGTCAGAATTTATGCAGTGTTTAGATAGCTATTTTATGCTCTTGAGTAAGGAAAGCGAGAGACTTTTATATACATATAGAAGGTGATACCAACATATACTGAGTGGTAATCTTCTTATTCAGGGAAACAGTTCTCTGGAACATTCTGGGAGAGTCCTAAAGACGGAAGTCCGGCTAAGAGATCAAGCGGTTAGGATAGAAGGATCAAGAGAGATAAAACGTACGTATATACGTAAAGGTGGGAAGACGTGGGATACAAGAAGACAGAAAACGACGCTAGATGATGCAGATCAGGCGTGGACATTGTGCTCGTTTCACCACTATCGTTATCATGATGAAATGAATCAATAATAGAACACTGCTACTGAAATTCTGTAACGTAAATTTGTTTGAATTGAATCTGACACTATTAGTTTATGTCATTGATTAGATTGTTATTCTCTTGTCTAAAGGGAGCTCGTATTGTCTTATTTCTTCTCAATAGTTATGCTCAGTTCTCTGTTTATGTTCTATCTATCCACTCACACCGGGCAATAAAATCGAGGGAGGTCATCCTCTAGATAACGACAGTGAAATCTAATTAACCACCCCTCTTTACCAAGAGGGAACATCGTTACAATTCTCAAGAAAATACTCATGGAATTCAAAACGCAGTCTTCTATGATATAAACTAGATGTTCCAAGGACAGGGCAAATTGTCAGAAACAACAGTACATTACTGACCACTAATCACATCAAAATGGAGGTCTTCAAAGAAAAAAAGATAGTCGATGGCCAGTCAAATTCCTTGCTCATAAATTATTCTTACAATTGTATCTATTTGAAGATGGATACAGAAGACCTCCTTATGCATGCAAAGTTGAACTCAGATCATGGTACGGAAGCAGGAACATACATTTATTTTTAAATTCAGACGTTAAATAATTTGGAGGCAAATCCTGAGAATAATACTTTGAAGAGTCCATTAGTAGGAGTTACTGACAGTATCAACAACAAAGTTAAGATTTGTCAGTGAGAACGTAATTTGTAAGTCCCCGTTGGCCAACTGGTCCAAGGTGTTCGCCTTTACCGATTATTTACATCTCACCAGTACAACACTGAAGAGAAGAATTATTTTCAATTTTATATTTATAAATAAGAAAGTCAAATTTGTGAATAATATCTCTTTCAATAATTTGTTTCGGTATATATGACTGCATCTGTAGAACTCGTAAGAAAATAATAATAATAATAATAATAATAATACGGGTTGAACTAATCTCTTAATTCCTTTAAATTACAGAAGCTCATTTGCCATAAAAATGACATCCCTATTTTAATTTTCAAATTAGGCGTTGCAAATACAGTTTGTACTACAAGAGTTTTGCGCAGTCTACAATATGAATTAAAATTCAATTGATTTTTCTACAAGAAAAAACCCAATTATTTGGCTTTTAATAAATATCCAGCTAATCTATAGTAGTTCTCCTCTGAAAAAGAGCAAAAGTCTAATTTGGAATTCTTCAAGTTCGTGCTGCACGGTGAAACAAATCAAATAGGACATCATGGATTTCTTATCAGTTTAGTTCTTTATTCTTGAAAGACTATAATTCAGCCCATGACGATAATTCAAACAAATCGCAAATTTTAATGAATAAGAGTTCATGTCGTAAGGGTTTTTAAAAATGTTTTATTTTTCCATTTGTGCAAGTTTATGTCTGTATTTTCATCCATACGAAGTACATTTTTAGATTTAAAAAAAGGGGTCATATAAAAGATGCGTTGCAATTCAAGTAAGGCCCGGATGTGTCTTGATTCCATGGGGACGTTGTTGTATAGCATCGATGCAAATAGTATCTAACAGTATTAGTTTTAAGGGGAAACCTATCAATTATTGGCTGTCATTATACATATATATATAAACTTGAATGTTTCGAAAACGCTGTTGACGTCAACGGTCTCCATAATACACACTCCCTAGCTAATTCATGGTGGATATATTTCTCCTAATTAAGTGTAAATGTCATCTACTTCAATTCTGAGGCAAGTTTTATCTTGTTTTAACCTATCGAAATGTGAACAGATATGCCAACCTAACCTTTAAAAAACACGTACACGTGCACCTTTATATAGCTTTCGTATTATCCAGGGTTCCAGGAAGCCACAAAGTTTTAAAGTCAAATTGCTTAATGAACCTCTGCACAAATTACAGGCTCTCGCCGAACCATCTTCGAGCGGTTATTATACGTATTGTCTCGCGTTGCGAAATAGACTCTTAATTTAGTATTCCGTCTCTTCCACCATGGCATGGCCAAGTAATATCTCACATCCAAATTACTCCAAACTTTTGATATATTGCAGTAATAAAACGAGTTTTAACGGAAAAAGAATTTCTAAGGTTGCTCCAGGCATCCATAAATGTCCCTGAAATGACTCCTGAATTCGGGATTTCTCCAAGACGGATCACCTGGGTGAGTTTCTTTTGTTCTCAGAGTCATCTGTCTCTGGTAGCATTTCCACATGTCAGCGTATAACCAGACTAGAATCCCTAGATTAAGTCAGCTTGATTGAATTTATTAGCGCCGGGCGAATGAAGACGTTTGAATAAAAGGGCCATTGGTCAGCGACCCACACTCATCAACAAAGCGGCTTAATGACTCAGATTCAAAGGCCACGCGACGCCCATTTGTCATTAGGATATCCTTGCATATATAAGCGAGGAGGCCGTTCCATTCGAGTTCTGTTTAATTTTGTTATATAATTTTATATCATTTCGCTGTTCAATCATGTTCAGTTTGTAGGGAATATGAAGTAAAGGAAAGTGTTATATTTCACCCAGACGTTTGAAACAAGCAATGAAAATACACCTACGGACCCCCCTCCCTCTCTCTCTCTCTCTCTGTGTCTCTCTCCACACACACACACACACACAGACACACACAACGATATATATAAAGTGCTTTTATGAGTCAAAACTTTAAAGCACTGCAATTAAGAACCATTGCAGCAACAACGTTATCTTTTTATTAAGATATGTTAAATATGCATTCATTGTCAATCACACACTTTACGATGTATTTGTCTTACTAATATAGACGATAAATAAATAATAATACACGAAAACCGCTACAAAATGTGTTTGACTCTAACCTCCGGATGAAGATGGCCATTCACATATCATACTGAGCGGAAATCATTTTCCCTTTTACAGGTAGATTCAATAATAAACTTCAATTATAAACAAAATTCTAAAACAGCCTTGCGCTGTGTATTGAGTTTATATGATACAAATGAAAGTATATGTATGTGAAATTATTTTACAGGACTATGTTTCCTAGAATCACTAAAAGACTCCAAATTTGATGATGTACAGACTAACGGCACAAAATTTTAAGTTCCAATATCCTGCTGCAGAGAATAAATCAATTAGAGAAATATTTGCAAAGTTGTATTGGAAAACAGATGAGATAATTAGCTGATAAAGCACTACTGAAGTATTACAGAGTTCCAGTCTACCGGGTTGGCTCTTAGTTGTCTTTGCCAGGAACAAAACATCCGTATAGGGTAGGACATATATAACCGAGGGTAATATCTTTACGTCGGACACGAAGCGTTGCAGAGTGTCTGTCGCAAAATTCTGATCTTGAGGGTGCAATTTTCCTAACCAACACCAATGCAAAATGTCGGGCTATTTTTCTCACATTCGAAATCCATCTTGTTATTGTGATATTGGTACAACTCTAAAACAGCGAAATACCATTGAAAATGTCGTCACCTTAAGACAGAGAGTGAAAGCTATGTTTACACTGAATATTTAATGAAGCTTAAACAAAGTATTAACGTTCAAAGAACGTTGATCGAAAACCATAGACGTAAGGACAATATATATCGTTCGAATTGTGCACGGAAGACAGCTGGTGGAATGACAAAATGAACAAAATAAAAACATCACTCTTGTCACTAAAACAAAAATAATAACAATAGAATATCGGGTTACTATACGGACAAACAGGCCACTGCACGGACAATGTGTATTTTACATTAGAACTCCATTTTGAAATAGGTCCACTATACAGACATTATTCCACACAAATTGCTTGGTGCGCCGTTATTCTGAAAAAGAGGAAATAACATCAGCGTATAGGATTAGCATCGAGGGTCGTTATAAAGGCAGTGAGAATTGAATATGGGGACAAGGGAAAATGTAATGTTAAATACTGTCCATAGATTCAACCTATTCACATAGAAAAACACATACACACATGAACAAAAATTTAAATACCTACCACCACGATCTGACTATATCTCCCAAGCAACCCGTATCAACAAAATTTAAAAGAACACCTTACAACTCCCATAACACCATTTGCTCTACAGAGCCAAAGTGGAGTGTAAGGAGAGAAAAGGGCAGATATATTCGCAATACACACAACCATGCAATCACACACGTAAAGGGGTAATAGTGCTCACACATACAGACAAATATATCATCATACTTGAGTATAACCCTGAGAAGGCATGTTTTTTATTAGCCACATTCATCTTTGTGGCCACACGGCCACTGGCAACACATCTCTCTGGCTCCACGGTTTTCCACTCCACGGTTTTCCACTCCAACTACTGATGGAGGCTTCAACTATAAAATGAATACCACCTCCATTTCCAAATCTTCTGTTTTGAGGACTAGAGATTATTCCCTCAGTTTTTGTCATCTCTGCTGTAATTGATGATGTGGATGTACCTCTATTTCATTCTCTGTCTCTCTCAACATCTGTTGTACGCTTTCCCGCTGTTGAGAGAGGCGTTACTGACGATGTTTCCTCTTAGTCCTTTCCCGCTCTTTTTACGTCAGCGCCCAAGCCTTCCTGATCTTCGTGGTCTCCTTTTCCATCACATTTTTGATGAGTTCAGTCTCCGTTCTGAAGATGACTATCTCACTCACGGTGCGACGCATGTTTTCACAGCACTCTGTCCTCCATTCGGCAGTTAAAAATGGTAGGCGCGAGTTTCGATCTTGGATTAAAGGCCTGAGCATTGGTGACGGTTTTAACTTCCATTCTTCGTAAGAGATACTTGGCTTTGTTTTTGGACAGAGCTTGACCGATGTCTTTTCTAACTTTATGTAAGACCGTGCCTGCTACAGTGGCAGTAATACTTGTAACTGTTCACCTAAAATGAACAGGTACACCTGGACCCCTCTCGAAAGTCATTTTTGTTGGTTCAGGCGGCAAAGCAGATAAGCTCATCCCCAAGGCTGTGAAGGCAGATGGAAAGAGTCGAATAGACAGTACACGGCATCAGCTCAGGTACAGTAGGACCGAACTCCTAATTCGTCTCCAACATCTTAACGTTGTCATGCCACTGGATTCAAACAGGTAGCAGTTGAACTCAGCTGAGGAGGGGTGCTTCACCGAAGCCGGAGTTGGCTGACCTTCTTCTGGAGTGACCAATGTACAGAAGAGCTCATTGGAGCTATCACATCACAGCTATTCAGCAAGCTCACAATCTCTCAAAGTATGTAAATAGCAGGCTATTGTAAATTAGACTCCCACTGTCTGGGGAAAGGCGTACAGCTATTATCAGCGTCTGAACATCTACCAAGACCAGCTGAGATAATACCAAAGACAAATTTTATGGAGTCCCTTATCGTATAAGTACTGAAATCAGACAAGTTAATTATCCTTGGTGACTTCAGTACTAGAACTGGCACAGACCTCGAGACATGGCCAGGCGTTATTGCTTACCACAACAACGGACTTATTATAGTGAGGTAATACTCTGAGCACAACATCCTTTTTCACCAACGGTCATCATGCTGCCAAACCGCAACAAGATGTCTGGTATGCACCTGCGCAATCCATTGACCATGTCAACGTCAAGGGAAGAGACAGGCAGCATGTAAGAATGATGAAGGCCATGAGAAGAGTAGAATGCTAGACTGACCACAGGTTCATAGTCTCCAGGCTTAATATCTGGATTCAGCCTGGCAGACAACTCATCTAAAATAATAAGTGCCCAAAATAATAATTTCTCCGAATTGAAACAGTGAAATATGAAGAACTGTGCAGCCAACTAGAAATAATGCAAACTTCGAGAACGTCAAAGAAAAACTGGGAATCTTTCACTGAATCTGTGCCCTCGTCACCATCAAAGGTAAACATCAAGGATGTTTTGATGAGAACGATGAGTGAGACACATCGATTGCAAAACGCCTGTTTAGAAGACAGCATTTCATCATCGAAGAAGGCAGCCTTCAACAAAATCAACAGGACACTGTCATCTGTAACATCTTCAGTACATAGTACTGATGGCACCAAACAGCCCACTGGCGAAGAAAAGATACTATAAAGATAGGCAGAACACGATCCTCAATGAACAATTATATATCAGTAAGGAGGAAATGTAACGACTGCCGCAATTGTAACAACATATCTCTTGCTGATCCTCCAACGCTGAATGAAACTGAGAAAGTAATTGACCTACTGTAAATGGAAAACCACCTGTTATACCAACAGTCGTCTACAAAACCATAGGCTCGCACAGGACAAAACCTGACTGAGTTATTCCAGTCAATGTGGGCTCAAGGAACTATACACAAGGAAAGGGAACATACAATCCCGCGATAACCATCTCCTTGTTGTCAATAGCAGAAGAAGAAAAAAAATGCCTTGTACGTCACATCAATGTCGGGATTTTGGCTGCAAATCAGTATTGTTTCAGAAAGAGACGAGGGGCCATAGACATCGTGGACAATGGTGAGTCATTTGAACCATTTTCAATCACCAATGGAGTCGAAATGACTGTGTGTGATTTACAATTAGTGACGACTGTTCCCTGAATGCCAAACTGAATCTGACTTGCAAAAGAGCGAGGACTACTTCTTTTCAACTTGTGACAATTTTAATCTCACAATCAGCATAAAAGAAAACAGAAACAATGCACTTACTTACAACAGGACAGCCATACCTTCATAGTGAATGACCAAACTAATTTGTGCCATTGTGTGAGTTTTTTAACGGTTGTTAAATAACATTATCTTCTGTCAATTCTTTGTCGTTGAATGCATCCTAGGTGCCAGGTTTCCACATCACCGATGCAGCGAGGCGTGTGTTCGCAGCTTCTTTTCCGTTAGTTGGGAGAGTCTCTTGGTAAGGGCAAATGTCCATGTTGCTGTTGACAATTGTGTTCAAGTTTACATCATTGAAGAACGAATCCATCAATAACGAAGGAAGGAGACGATAGCAGATGTTGGCAAGGTACATACCGGCACCACTCCGACAAATTGAAATACATTTTGAGTGATGTAAATTATACTAGGGTTACGATAATGTCCCTTTCGTTTAAACGAAAGTTAAAATTCCTGTCTTCTCCAAATATGCCATCGAAGATGAAAAGATACGTTTGACTGTATCGAAATATGCATGTTTCAATACGTTCCCATAGCCTTCGTGAGGAACCCCTTCTTCACGCAAAAGCGATCATCATTAACCTTTCGGTAACGTATAAGCCGCAAGCCATATTTTTGTAAAACTATGGAATACGACGTGGAGGATGATCGGTCAAAGGTGATTTGTGTTCGATCACGCGTTTGGCAAATTCGAATTTGCTTGAACCACTCAGTCCAGCAATGAAGATATTAAAGGGATTGAGAAGATACATTATGTCAAAATTTCGACGATCTTTCCTGTAATTAATCACCTAGAGGAAGGATAATGTAGCCATAATTCTTGAGTGGTAGTCACTCTGTTGGTGTAGCCAACAAGCCACACACACTTCTTGGTAAGTTTGAAGTGCGACGAAGATCTTCTTCATACAAGGGTAGGGTCGCAGCTGAATAATATATATAATGGAATTATTCCTTCTTGGAATCTTACATGATGGAGGAAAAACCACTGGCAACTCTATATTGTAAAAAAATGGGTGGTGGTGGTGGCATTGACTAAATATAATTGTAAATAGTTCCAAAGAAAATATTATTTCTACATCTAAGATTTGTGTTGTGTTATATTTAATATCTGTTTATTTTATTTCCTGAGAGTAATGTGGTTAGTTTTTAAATTTGTAAATTAAGTTAGACTCTCAATATGGAAAACAAATCATCTCAGCCAGTGTCAACATCAGATTCTAACCTGGATACAAGTGATTTTAGTAATAGCTCAACTTTTGAGGGATTCTCTCCCATTGATTTAGACTCAGATTAAAATAATCCATCAGAAGCAATAATATGCGCAATGAAAGAGAAATATTTCTCACTAATCTTGAAAACATTCACATCCTCATGCTTCTACCAGCAATTGTTAGAAGTGATAGCGTGGGAATTCCACACAAATGACGAAGTTCTAGTGATTGTATCAACACATGTTAGTGGTCTAAGATGTATTATGTGCTTTACTAAAACGATAAGTCATTAGAAATTAATGGGCAATTGGCTAATGTTTTGGAAAATCAAATTCTTAGTTAGAATGTCATCCAGATTATTTTTAAATCATAGCTCTGCAAATAGTACTATAATGTCAGATATGTCCTAGTCCTATGATACAACTCATGAAAATAATCTGGGATTAATCAGCTGTGATAGGTTTGAAAAACGCAGTACTAAAGATGACCATCACAACCAACTGGGACCAATCACATACAATAGGGTTCAGGAGGGCAAAGTACCACAATGTAGTACCCCAATAAACCCTGTTTCAGACAAAATAGTATCAGTGGGTTATGACACTAATCTAATAATGAATATCATCCTTGGACTTCAAAGACAACTGGACAAACTGGATGAGAACCTGGTTGGGAAGATAATTAAGTCCACACTTCAAAAGGTAAAATCTTGAAACAAGGTCCAGGCTTGGTCAGACTACTGCTACAGAAGGAACGTTCACAAGCAACACAGACTGTACCCATTACCTAATCCAGTACACAAATCTATAACGTATCAAGTATTCAGGGAGATGTGCCCATTTTACACAGAGTGTGTCCAAACATTCACCGTAATCCATCTCATCTACAGGTACCAATGAACAATGCACTTCAAAAGGTAAAATCTTGAAACGTTCACAAGCAACACAGACTGTACCCATTACATAATCCAGTACACAAATCTATAACGTATCAAGTATTCAGGGAGATGTGCCCATTTTACACAGAGTGTGTCCAAACATTCACCGTAATCCATCTCATCTACAGGTACCAATGAACAATGCACTTGTAATAAGCTGCTACATTCTACATGGAGTGAATGTTAGAGGATTGAAAAAGAATGTAAAAAATGTGCACTATCAGGTACCACATTACAAACAATATTTCCTGAGATCAAAATTTATAATTTCAGAAACCTTTCCACTGCTGTCATATATACTGGAGGCAATAATGCAGCACAAAGAGATCATCATTTGGAACCGATCGAAGAAATATACGATCAAATTCTTAGACATATACCTACTCAAAATCTTAATGAAATAGTTTATGTGAACTGGCATCACGTGAAGATTGTGATGTTAGGATACAAATGAATCCATCAGAAGCCTAGCACAACAATGGAACTTCAAACATGTCTATAACTACCAGGATTTCATTACTACATAAACACGACCATGAAACTGTAAACTGGTATACAGCTACCAGGATTTCATCACTAAAGATGGCTATACAGACACAACAATGAAATTGTAAAATGGTATACAACTACAAGGATTTCATCACTAAAGATGACTTAATAAACATGACAACGAACTATAAAATGGTCTATAACTACCCGAATTTCATCACGGATGACTGGATAAACACGACAACGAAACTGTAAACTGGTATACAGACAGCTACCAGGATTTCATCCCTAAAGATGACTACATAAACACGCCAATGAAACTGTAAACTGGTATACAGCTACCAGGATTTCATCACTAAAAATAACTATATAGGCAATAGACTTTAGTGTAAAAAAATGACCTAATTCACCTTTATACTAAAACGACTTTTTGTCAAAAACTTAAATTAAGTCATCATATTTGTTAAGAATTACAGTATTGTCACTTTCAAAAGAAAAATTAGATACTCACAACGAAGTCAAAACTTTGTGAACAAAATTAGAAAGTTTCAATATTATGGACTTTTAAGGAAAAATCAAAGATGTAATCTGTGTGGTGAAACAAACCATGTTGTTGCTGATTGTAGGCAGAAGGGTAATGAATTTAGAAGCTTAGTAGGTTCAGAGATAGGCCACAAAGCCAACGTTCATAACTCTGGTCAATCAGTGGTGCAAATATCTTTATCCCAAACTCTTGTCAGCTGATAAATCCCAAAGGATGTCTGGTAAATCTAGATCCCACTTACATAAACAAATTCAGCATTTTAACTTCAGTATGTTGTCAATACAACAAATCTACCTGTATTTGTTAATATACCCCTAGCAGTAAAGATGAAAACTCAAACAGTTTTTATACCAAGAATAAGCAGCGTGTAAATAAATACTGTAAATAATACATTAAACAGGACTAAGAAAAGAACTATGCACGGGAATGGGTCCAAAGAATTCAAAAAAGGATGTAGAAACAAAACAAAGAAAGTCTGTAGAAATAGTCTCCTTGAGTGCCCAAAATTATGGTGGGAGATTACTGCCATAATTATATGCGTGTATTTTCTAATCTTCCTTGATGCACTATTGTAAATGGCTGGTTGCAAGTGCTACTTTCATAATTCTATCCATGTATATTGTATTCTTCATTGATGCAAATTGTACGTGGCAGTTTACGAGTGCTACTTTCCTTCTGCATTACTGTCAATGGCTCATTGAAAGTGCTACATTCAGAATTCTAGTCTTGAATTTTCTATTCTTCATTGATGCAATCTGTAAATAGCTGCTTGTAATTGCGTAGATCTACTTTCCTTCTGCGTCATTGTGTCTTGCAATTTGCCAGCTGCTGAACTGATTCTTTCGTTTGTCATATGGCAAACGCTGTTACTTATTACAAGTTTTATATATTGTGTTAATAAACTTGCCACATTACAATTACATCATTTCAACTGCTGTTTTTATATAGATTTGGCCTTGCAACAATGTAAATACTAAGTTGTATCAGTATCGTCTTTGTTTTCCAACTCGCGTCTCCATATGTTGTCATAATGGCATGCAAGAGATTAGCATGGCATTATGACAAGAGACGGCGCTGTAAATTTCTACAGTTTTTAATTTACCAAAAATAATGAATGCTCCCCATGGCGTTTTACGGCATTCTTTTTGTGTCGATCAACATTGTAATTCTTTCAGTCCCTTTATAAGGTGTAAGTTAGCAAAGAATTTTTAATCGTTCGTTTGAACCATGTGCTTTATCGAAGATCTAAGTGATTTCTAGCACCTTTCGAAAACAAAAATACATATACTACAGCAGGGTGATCCATCTTTTTCAACCCAAGTTTTGACGCACTTAAGTGTTTACTTTCACCGTTTAAGAAATCTACTTCTTAGTGATATCTCTCCTTAACTTGGAAATATAGTTATTTTAGGAAAGTAAGGATCAGAAAATGACAATTATATATTCCCTAGTATTCTTCTTAACGAGCTTTCATCATACGACCCATGGTTGTAAGGATCGTATTGTACGCCACCCATTTTCACACACCTCACAGCTGTCTATTTTTTCCTGTGATGCTATTGTACATAACCTCCGGCGAAATTAATATATTTCAGAGCAACATCAATAACAAATTTAAAAAAAGTTTATGGGTATAATAATATTACAAAAATTACTGATCACTGTCTTTTGTACGGTTTCATTCAGTATGACTGTATACACGTATCCTGGGTAGGTGAGAGTGTTTCCGGACAGTCTTGTGCTAGCCCCATGACTTTCAGGGTGATAGGCAGAAACATTAAACTGTTGGATGTCTAATTCATGCATAAGTTGTTGGAAATAATCATACATTTAATTGCTGATTTGGAGAAGCAAGCAAGTGTAAAAAAAAAAAAACACATTGCCTAAACTTTTAGAGCTGGTTTTGCTTTAATATTCTTCAAACGAATAACCTATGGAAATCTTGAGGACGCACACATTATGGTCAACACGTATTGGCTGCTTGTTTTGGTATTAGGTAAGGAACCAACAGTTTACTATTTTTATGCTAAATGGCTTGTCAAATGGTAAAATGTAAGAATAACTTACATTATTGCCGAAACAAAAATTCTCCAAAAAGTGAGAATTTTTTGTACAGTGTGTATATTGAATACAGATCCAGTAAAGGAATGTTTTTGGTATTAATTCTTGAAACTGTCACTAGAGAATATAAGCAGACTCTTCGTAAGGCATAATTTTTAATTGTATGTGGTATACAAAATAAATGTGCCTCAACCAATCCAGAATTTACAGTTTTAATTCTTCAGAATTTGTTATTATAAGTGTATGTCCAATCCAAAACCTAAATGGTGGTAAAAGCTTGTCTTTATTTATGTCTTATTCATGTAAAAGTGAAAAACAAAAGGAATTGGCAAATAAATCTATAAGAACAATTTAACAAGACAATCCAGGTAATTGTTCTTTATAAATGCCTACCTGAATGGTAATTTTTGTTTTAGACTAATTCATCTAACAATATTGTTTTTATGGATGCGGGTTTACATTAAATATTTATTTTTCTCTAATATTTCATATGAAGTTAAACACATGACTATATATAGTTGTTATTCATTTATGTTGCTTTATTGCGTAGATGTATTGTGCTGATATTTTTGTGTCATGATAATATTAACTTATATTTTAAACAGGATAAAATAATGATAAATAATGATAAACTCACAGACAAATGACGATGTCTATGCACGGGAGTGAAGGATGCTACAACAACCTGAGCTGTGAGTAGCCTTGAAAACGTTAAAAGCTTTTTAAAAACTTATGTGGAGGGGGCGTCTTACTATTCTAACAGAAAACAATCACATCTGTAGAAAATAAATGCAAAACTTTGTCTTAATCCTTTCAACAACTACATTAATTTCATATCCAAATTTGGTACTAGCAGTAATAATGACAACAAATTGAGCCTGTTGCTGGTAACGGTAAGAATTTTATTTATATTCAATATATTATATTTTTATAATTGCTACCAAAGGAGTCTGATGTTTTATCAGTGAAGTACCTTACAATCAATTATCTTATCTGTACTATAAATATCGCTTCATATATGGATGAATACGATTTTGAATAATAATAAAAAATGTAGCTCCAGTTTGATATCTGTGGAAATAAAGCATCTCATAATTGTATGGAATACGTTCTTTGTTTAGATATAGGAAATATACTTCATACTGTTAGAATTTTTTAAAATTATATAACGGAATAAGTTCATATTTTTTAAGCATATAGCTGTGCTACAGTATATATTTTGTATGTGATATCCTTGTTTCAAGGCATTTGCCTCTTGCTATTGTACTGGAATTGGACATTTAAAATAAAATTTGAGATATGAGATACAGAAAACTAGTGACAATAACAATGCTGGTTATAGCATAATCATCCATGGCATACATATAAAACAATTCTGTGTAATTTGAATATTTACTTACTTCTTAGTAACAGTAAAAATTAATTTCATCGGGATGTGAAAATAAATAGAATCTCTGTAATGTACTCTCTCTCTCTCTCTCTCTCTCTCTCTCTCTCTCTCTCGTGAACAGACAAGAAAGAGAAAGTATGGCTATTCTGGAATTTGCTCAAATCTTATGAGGTCTTTACTGATACAAAAAGCGGAATTTGTACTGCACATTAAAATAATAAACACGCTCTTCATACCATTGTGCATGAGATTATATATTCAAATTGGTAACTTAAAACTTGCTTGGATGCGGCTACCCTATTCTAACACCGTGCGGCAGTGGTAAATTACACCCACAAAAGGTCCAAATAAAATGGGGTGGGAAGGGTCAGCGGAATTATAACACTGTGTAAATACATCTAATTATGTACAATTTGATACATTTAATTTGTTTTGTGCTTCTTGCAGAGCACTTCTCTTCCGAATGTTAATGTTCTGAGAAATCAGCTGACTGTAATGCGCTAATATAATTCAAATGACATTTTAAATAAGACGCCTCAAACATGCCGTACAGTGGTATAACCTCTTGTCGTTAGGGTCAGGGGAGTAGTCGTATTTTAAGAAATTGACGTGTCACAGCGCCATCTGTTGTCATAATAAGGCATTATTTTGTATTATTATACCGTTTGCAAGCAGCCATATACAATAATGCATCAAGGAAGATTAGAAAATACATTCATACAATTATGGCGGTAATCGCCCTCCATACAAAATAGTCAATACAATCCAGCTAATGTTGCAGTTATGAATTTGGGAATTTAAGGAAGAAAGGTTAATATAGGTCATAAAATAATCAAGTCATAAGAGGGAAAATAGATCAAGTTAAACTCATGTAATCTTCTTAGATTGATACGTACATTTGTATCAGAAAAAAAAAACGGAGTGAAAATCAAACAGATAATTTACTCTTTTTTGGTGTACATGACATAACTGTTGGCAAAGACACGAAGACAGGAGGAGGGGAACTCCTAGCATGTGTCAAAACTGGTACAGTTTGCAACAGAAGGATTGATCTTGAATCCGAAAAGGCTGAATCAATATGAATCAATATGGATTTAGATCACCCCAGATCACCCCAGAAAAAAAGCCAAACCCTATCTAGTAGGCTTCGTGTATAAGCATTCATCCTTAAATGTTGACTGGAATTTGAATTTCAACTAGAGAAAGTAATTAACGAAAAGAAAGATTTTTTACATATTTGGTGACATAAAGATGGACCTCCTAAATTAAAAAAAAAATATTGTTTGGATTTTAAAAAACTTTATGGATTTAACAATATGTCAATGAACTCACTAGGATAACACCCAATTCAAAAACACTTATAGACCATATATACACAAATACTAAAGAAAATGTTTCAATAATTTCTGTTTTAAAAAAATGGTTTGAGCGATCATTTGGCAATTTTTCTCAATAGAAACATAACAACAATGAAGGAGAAAAGAATGTACATAAATTTATCACAGAATAAAATAGTAATTTCTTTATATGTGACAGAAAAATAATGGACCAAAATATACGGTTACCCGAAGAGACAAACGCTGAAGATTTGCTTTTTATTCGTTTTAACCTTGGTTACCAATGTAGTGGTTAATTACTGTAAACTTTGTTCTTAATTTAGTGGGAGATAACTGTAATTTTGGTTACCAATGTGGTGGGAGATAACTGCAAGAAATATTTTGGAAGACGAATATACTTACTAAATCATTTTTATCTACCATTACCTGGAAAACGATCCATCTTATTAATCATATAGGCTAATGTCAAAATTATCCATGTCAGTTTAACGGTGCTTAGTGTTTATGCAATGGGCTAATGTTAAATTCCCCTTGTCCGTATCGTGACCCATTTTGAAATGGAGGCCTAACGGTAAACTCTCCTTGTCATTATAGTGGCCCATTTGTCCTGATAGTGACCCCAACCACTCCGCACTACTAATAATATTACTTTGAACTTTGATCTGGAATTGAATTTCCATTAGTAAAAGTAACAGTAGGGAAGATGAATTATTTCCTTTAAAGAAATTAAGAATTGCAACAACGAATTTATCGAGTAGGTACCGGTCTATAGAATATGTACTTGTAGTTCGGTCGATCAAAACGTACTGTTTCCTGGACACCTGCTTCAACCGCTGCAAGTTTTGGGATGTAAATCCATTGAAATTCATCTTTATTTTAATTATTTTGTAAAGAAATGCTCAAGTGATGACGGAAAAACGAGAGGTTTTACAGTTTTCTTTACAATCGCAGAAGACGGTCATATGTTTAAAGGCAGCAGTCACGTGTTCAGAGAGAGATATGCCAGTATCATTGAGCTATACTGCAAAATACAAGCATGCACACGCAAGAATTTGAGAGACAGTTCCAGTTAATGAAAGACATGATAATACAACACACGTAGAAAAGCGAGAAGTATACGTAAACAGCAATATTTTGGCCCAAGTTGATAAGTAGACGAGTAGCAGTTAATAGTTGTAAGGACACAGGTTGGCCACGATGAACAAAGAAACTCAGTATGTCCAATACATAAGGTAAATTACATATCACTAGCACACAAAACTAACGTTAATGGCCCATTTTACAAAGAAGATAGCTGTTCTGTACTACGTCATTTACGTATCCTGGTGTGCATGCATCATAAGAATTGCCATTGTTAATGCGCAATATGACATCTATATTTCCGTGGACAAATGTCATGTATCAATTAACCCCTACATATATAAATACAGAGATATATATATCTAAATACTTATAATATATATACATATATATATATATATATATATATATATATATATATATATGTATATATATATATATATATATATATATATATATATATATATATATATATATATATATATATATATATATATATATATATATATATATATATGTATATATATATATATATATATATATATATATATATATATTATATATATATATATATATATATATATATATATATATATATATATATATATATATATATATATATATATATATATATATATACATAGAGAGAGAGAGAGAGTATACACCAATCAGAACGAAAAGTACAATATCGGGATCCTACGGAAGAAGGCTTGATAATAGTCGCATAATTGTTTTAAAATACGAATAAATAGTACTATCATGCATGTTAGAGAATTTTACTATTTTACATCCTACTATATAGAGGTACGACAGAGAAGGACATTTTGTGTTATTCTCCTTGAAGTAGACAGGCCTGCCTGAACGCAGTTAAATTAAGGTGAATTGAACAAAAGATTACAAGAGGCGCTTCCAACAACATCGACTGATATGTAAAGATATATTTCGTACAAGGATTTTGAAGTTATTTTGGTACTGACCAGTATAGGTATATTTTATTTGTAACACATTATTTTTATTGATTTGTCTCATTGTTTTAGTTTAGGTTTGAAGAAAAGCAGAGTTCTACCTAGTAAAACAATGTCTTAATAGCCCAGATAATACCAAGGATCATTTTATGTATGTATGTATGTATGTATGTATGTATGTATGCATGTATGTATCTTTGTATGTATATATGTATGTATGTATGTATGCAGGGGCGTATTAACCATTAAGCAGACTAAGCACGTGCTTAGGGCACCAGGGCCAAAGGGGGCACCACAAAGTTGAGAAAAGGGTGAAAAGAAAAAAAAAACGAATGAAGATTTGTAAAACAAATTGATAAAACTAGTGCAAATTGATCATAATGTTCTGTTTCTTGATCATGGTGCACCCTAGGGTTATCTTCCCAGGTGTACGTGGAAAGGAGGGGGCACCAAGATTTGTCAGTGCTTAGGGCACCAGTGAACCTTAATCCGCCCCTGTATGTATGTATGTATGTATGTATGTATGCATGCATGCATGCATGTATGTATGTATGTATGTATGTATGTATGTATGTATGTATGTATGTATGCATTTTTGTATGTATGTAGGTAGGAAGGAAGGAAGGAAGGTAGGTATGTACGTAGGTAGGTAGGTATGCATGCGACGTGTTTTTGTAAAACACGAAAAGCCCATGTTGATCTGAGCAATTCCGTTGTCAAATCTTCAGGTTCGGATGCGCGTAGAATTTACACGTTGTCTATCTCTTCAATTTTTAAGGTAATTAAATCTTGCATGTAGTCAGCAATCCCATAATGCTTAAATGAAAGTAATCAGTTTTGAAACACACCAGAACATGCAAATTTTGACTACCTTGTGGCACCAGCTTAACCTTTGTTTCACACGTCATAGATCTAAGATCAAGGGACCAATGAATTGTGACTCTTTGTCATGGTATACAAATACTAAACACACATCATTTTAAGTAAAAATTTGTAACTTCTTCAGACACATATGCAAGTGTCATTTTTTTTCAGAAACTTTGGTCATGGTAAAAAAAAGTGTTATTAACTTTATCTTCCATACAAGTATTCAAAATGAAGTTTGGGAACTGCGCCTTTGTTACGAAGATCAGAAAATGACAACATTTCCGGTTATAAACAGTTAGACTGGTATTGTGCGTGAGTAATGATTCGAGCCTTGTAAATTGAATTTTAATGTCAAATTGAGAATGGTTTGAGGATGTCAACATTTATTTTGATTAATGATCTATTAAACGCCTTTATTATGACTATAACGACATTTTGAATATCAATTGATCACGTCAAAGGAAAAAGACGTTAGAACGTTGTCCTTCCAATGACATACACTTTATTTGAAGCACCAATATTAGATTTGCACATAAATTGATTGATCATAATTTATAACGTGTAAAGGGACAAAAGTTCCACCAGTTGTATGGATTTGATATATGTGCGTCACTATCTAATTAAGGCAGTTACATACATTTTGATAATGTGAGGGCTTCCTTGCAGTTGCCTGAAATAACACGTTAATATCTCTGTTCAAATGTAATGTCATAAAATGATGAACGACAACTGCTTTGAACTACCGATTGAAACACACTGCGGACACAACTTGAGTAGGACTTGAAAAAGTTGTCGGAAATAATTGACCGATTCTCTGGGTTACCTTACTCGAAGTAAGGTTGTCTATCACCAATGGACAGAAACCAGGCATAAAAACGGGTGGAGTCACGTTATGTTACACAGTCTTGATGCGTTTGTAATACCTTCTGAATAGGCCGAATTACCTGCAGAAACAATGTTAATTATTTTTTATGTTGTCCTCCCTCTAAACTGTACCCGTACACTCAAAAACTATTACACCAAACAAGAAAACAAACATCCCATAGCAAATAAGCATATAAACCATCGACACACAGCATGATCAATTTTGCCGTTCTACCCGCTTTAGGTAATCTAGAAATGGGATGATTGTTGGTGACTATAACTGCATGGATAAATGTTAATTTAGTATCCTTCGGAACCTGTTAATATATTTTACACTCTATTTACAACATTTAACAAAAAAGGTCGTATCTCAGTTTATTTATTAGCGGCCAATAAACTGATCCAGACTTGTCGGTGTCTGCCTCGTAACGCATTTAGACCACAGTAATTTTATTTGTCTAACTCTCATCGTATTAATAACGGAGAAAACATAAAACAAATTAGTGAGGCATAAAAATCCGCAGATTGTGGTCGCCTTTGACTACAAAAACAGATGAGAACATCGTAAGTATAAAAAAAATATGCACAAAACGCATCATATGTACCCATATGGAGAGTGTATAAGTATAAGATTGAAGATTGACATGAGGTGTTTTCTTGTGGCAGCCAGGCGGGAAGGTATAGACGATATTTATTTGAATCCAGTTATCGCACATTCTAGGTGTTTCTTTTTATTTTTAATTTTTTTATGAAAAACCGAGCTTTACAACGATGACGACGTGAAAGATGATCATTTTCGCTATAGATCGGCGTGGCGATGGAGGAAAAATATATTTTCTACACATGTTTTGATAGTATTTCTCAAAGCGAAACTGATTTTATACTTTCTGTCTCCGATTGAACTTTATTCAGCAGGACTATTACCATTAATTCATACAGCCTTTTCCCTCATTGAATTATTGTACTAAATTAGTAAAGTATGACCAAATTTTGCATGACGGCAAATTGAATTAAGTTCTTGTAAACCACGACAATACAAGAAGGTAAAGAACGAAATTTGAATCAAGTAGTTGCATTTTGTATTTACTATCGAGATGAATTATATTTTTTCAGCCATGTCAACAAATCTGTGATTGTGAAAGTTTGATCTTTATGGCGAGTTTAGCGTACTAATTATTATTGCATAATGTAATGTGGGCACATCAGAAAGCATTAAACAGCCATTAATTTATATCCCCCATCCTCTTCCCCACCCTCTCAAAAAATTCTAATCTATCACGTGCGATCTCAACTTCATGCGTGGTTAGTAAAACAAATATTATTAATTTGAATCACGTGACATACTTGAGACAGATTTCAACAGAAAGTATTTGAGAATTTAAATCGATAGAACCAAGAAAACTCACTTGCATTCAAGGGATAATACATTTATTAAAAGACAAAATATCCCCACCCACCCCCATAAGGAGCACAGGAATGACTTCTTGGACTAGGAAAACTGTTTCTCATTTAAACTCTTTAACTTGTGTCTAAACTTTTCTCCACTTGTCGTATTGATAAGCATAACTCAAGTTTCGTACCGATAAGCGTAAGTGTCGTATCAATAAGCATTACCCATAATGTTGTATCGATAAGTATAAATCAAATGTAGTGCCGACGAGCATATCCCATGTGTCGTACCGATAATCATAGCTGCTAAAGTGCTGTATCGATAAACATGACCTAATTATCGTGCATAACCCAAGTTGTGTGTGTGTGTGTGTGTGTGATTTGGACTTTTGAACGTATCTTTAACAATTATTCAGTCATATCGCTACGATGTCTGCAGTGTGGCAGTTTTATAGTGATGTCTAGCACTGGGGCATCATGCCGCAGACATAGAGCATGATGTCCCACCCAGTCACATTTTCCTGACACCAGGCCGACCAGTCCTAACACTAATCTCTTAATGCTGAGCGCCAAGCGAGGTAGCTGTTAGTACCATTTTGTAAGTCTTACCTCCCGCATCCGAGGCGGACGCTCGAAGCACTAGGCCACCGGAGCGGTTCCCAAGTGTTGTATCGACACGAATAACTCAGAACATAAGTCAAGTTTGGAATGTATTTCATGTATAATATTCAGAAATAATGAGCGATAAATGGTCGAATTGTTTTGAATAACAATTATCTTTTATGACCAAGTACAACATTGTACTTATTTGATTGCTAATGCTGGACACACACACACACACACACACACACACATATATATATATATATATATATATATATATATATATATATATATATATATATATATATATATATATATATATATATATATATATATATATATATATATATATATATATATATATATATATATATATATATATATATATATATATATATATATATATATATATATATATATATATACATATATATATATACATATATATATATATATATATATATATATATATATATATATATATATATATATATATATATATATATATATATATATATATATATATATATATATATATATATGACAGTTCGTTTAGCTTTATTATCAATAACGATGACTCGACAGATCATCAAATACTGATATGGATATTAGCTAGGTAATGTATAGATTACATATCTATATTCTTAGGAGCTCAACGTGCCTTGGGAAAACGAAAATGATTCCATGATTTGCAACAAAATGCTTGCCAAATATGTAAATTACAGTCTCATTTATAACTGATAGCGTTATTCAACCAGGGGTGCATTCAAAACAAAGGGCTCTTAAAATCGAAATCTATTCATGAAAAGACCACTAGAACCATTACGACGTGAGTAACGAATGAAAATATGAGCATATATATGAACTGGAGAATCTAACCAGAACAACAGCAAATCACTGCTTCCTGTACCTTGTCAAAACCAAGTCCAATATTTACGGATTTACGGGAGAGGGGTGGGTACATATCATACATATCTTTTTTATAGTTAATTACAAGTTCCAATTGAACTACAGCAAAAGGGCCATAACAAAACATTATGAAACACTGATAAGACGAAGGAAAAAAAAACAAAAAGGGGAAAGGGAGAAAAAGCTGCAAATGAGCTCAAACAAAAGCTCGAAGGAAATTGCATGTATTTATGAAACCCGTTTCTTAAATCTGTGTTACAATCTGGTAATTTTCTGTGGGTTATATTTGAAGTATTCTTGGTAAATATTCGAAAAGTGTAACCGACCTGGGCCGATCTTATGGTACAACTCAAACACGGTACCTTTTCGGTAGGGATTCTGGCACGTTAGCCACTTGTTAAGTCAGCGATGGAGAGTTAGGCTGGAGTTTTGTTGATGCTGATTGTACGGCACAGCAGCACAAGTAGGTTATTTAGTGCCACGGTAATTGGAATGCCGATATCTCTGCCTCAGTCCACAACATGACACAGGTTGATCCGATAGTATCATTCGAACACACTAACCTTTGAGCCACCGTGGCTACAACATTTTGTGTATTTTTTCCATATTATTAACACACGTCTGCAGTCTGATCAAGTAAGTATATTTTCAATTAATTATGGAATAATAATATTCTTGTGTAATCTATATACAAATACAGTCAACAGAACCCAGAACACCCTCAAACTGAAAATGGAATGGAACTCCCGTATTCAACATTTATCCAAAGTTCTTCATGTTTATTCACATTGCTCGTGTTTGGGTATTTACTTCTAAATGTGCTTCTTGATGATGCCATGTTTTTCATATTTCAGCTTCATTCAGTTGGACTCGGTCACTGGCGTATTTAATTACAATGCTTGTAAATTGATCAGTTATTCATTTATTACAGCTTGTTTTGTATAGATTCACGATATCCTATATCAAGAAACATGTCTCATATTGACACCATTATTCACATCAATATTTATATCAAATTTAGGAAATATTACGAGCCAAGTGGGAAGACAATTAGCATAATAAAGTAACGCCGGTTCCAATAACGTTACGTATGGCTCCCTTGAGACGAAAACAAATGACGAAATATACATGGGAAACTATAACCTGTTGTTTTAGCTGCACATTGACACTGGATATATTGTCTAGTGGTATTAATTCAATGAATTATGTATGACTGGATTTTGCATTGGGAACACGGTAATAATTTAATGTCTTGATAATCTCTAGATCTGAACCCGTTCGTGACTTAAAAATACTAACTTTATTTACTTTTTTCACATTAACATGACCGATCATTGAAAATTATTCTCATATTCTAATTTAAAAATGTGATAGTTAGATGACTAGAATCAGCAAACAGTAACCCTACAACTCAAACACGGTACCTTTTCGGTAGGGATTCTGGCACGTTAGCCACTTGTTAAGTCAGCGATGGAGAGTTAGGCTGGAGTTTTGTTGATGCTGATTGTACGGCACAGCAGCACAAGTAGGTTATTTAGTGCCACGGTAATTGGAATGCCGATATCTCTGCCTCAGTCCACAACATGACACAGGTTGATCCGATAGTATCATTCGAACACACTAACCTTTGAGCCACCGTGGCTACAACATTTTGTGTATTTTTTCCATATTATTAACACGATTCCACAGTACCTCTTGAACACTGTAAAAGAAAAAAGCGTAAACTGAAGTGGTATAGTGATGTCTCAAGATCATCTGGACTGGCCAAAATCAATCTTGCAAGGCACAGTACGAGGGTGCAGAAGAAGAGACAGACAGAAAAAGAGGTGGGAAGACAACATTAAGGAGTGGACAGGCATGGGATTTGGAGATTTCTGCTTATGCAGACGAGATTGAAACATTATCGCATATCAGAACATAAACTGTCGATGTATTACCACCACAATTTTTCAGTTGAATACAGAAAGTGGTTAAAAAAATTCGTGACTTTCAAAAACCTTTGTTAATATCTATTGCCCAATTTTTTACGCTTGAAAATGGAGGAAAGCAACTTGACATCCATGTATATTTGCTCATTAGTACATTCTTTTTAATTTCATTGCAGATAATCTTCATACATTTACTCTTACAGTCTAGTTTCGCATGTGTATATATATATATATATATATATATATATATGTATATATATATATATATATATATATATATATATATATATATATATATATATATATATATATATATATATATATATATATATATATATATATATATATATATATATATATATATATATATATATATATATATATATATATATAAGGCATACATTTGAACACTGTTTCTGGTCAAATGGCTTGTTACGGTTGGTAAAGATACAATGAATAACATTTGATGGATTATATATGCTGTCTTTAACTAAGCAGTTATGGAAATGGGTAATGAATGGAGCTTTTATTCCTCCAGTTATAAGCAACTGAGGTTAAAACACCTGATAGGAGGCCTGCCATTTGGCGGAAATGTTTCTTAGTTAAGTTTGGAACGGGAAGGGATAGTTCTAATTTAGGACGGAAAACGAGTGGTTTAAAAAGTTCATCATGTCTATAAAATAGATCATATATTTTTCTTTTTAACAACTACAAAAAATTAATCATGGATCACTTATAATCGATGAAATAATTTGTTCTTTTCTGGTAAACCTGTGAACCTGATGCCAATGTA
Organism: Sinohyriopsis cumingii; assembly: GCA_028554795.2. Taxonomy (NCBI): domain Eukaryota; kingdom Metazoa; phylum Mollusca; class Bivalvia; order Unionida; family Unionidae; genus Sinohyriopsis; species Sinohyriopsis cumingii. The sequence goes on along the minus strand of CM068836.1, from coordinate 49,799,515 downwards.
ATTATCCGACCTCTTTATTAGCTAAAGCCGATAGTCTTGACAAATTTGTTTTAAACAAATGATCTCGATTTTTTGTGTTCTTTTACTCCGCTGCATTTAAAATCTATCCTTTTATGATGTCACGTCTCATCGAAATTGTAGCTATCCTCATCATTCTCAAGCTTTATTTCCTCTTTTCAGAGATAATGATACAAACAAAAGGAATAAAGATATAAACAAGAAAGAAAGAAATACAAAAATGCAGTAGTTATACACATTTAGTTTATATTAAAATGAGAGAAGTTTCTTAGAAGTGCGGCTTCCCTTTGATAGCTGCCCCGATGACACAATACACCACGAAGATTTGGCAGAAAAAAACGATGTGCGTTTTAGGCACACGTTCTCCACACCACACCCACAAGGGTTGTTTCTGTAAATCTTGCAGAGAACAACTGGGTGAAGGAGTGGTCGCCGTAGCTGCGTCTGTGTGAAAGGGCATGATGGTCACTTCTTTTTATAGTCGATGACTTGCGAAGCGTCGATCCAAGAATCAAAACTGGGTGGATATCTTTTCCAACGTACTTTGACTTCTTTGACACGTCGTTTGCCCACTTTACGGGTTCTGCGTTCGAGAATGCTTTCGATGTCGTACACGTCGTCTTCTTTTTTGGTGACACGTTGTAACTCGGGTAAGTAAAACGTTCCTTTGAGCACTTCTCCGTTCATGTCTTCCAATTTATAGGCGGCAGGATCACGGCCATGCACTCATTCAGTGACACGAAACAATTCGGTGGTCCAGTTAGGTAAGTAACCTTTGTCGAACGTGCGTTTGGTTTTGCCAATGCGTACCCAATCTCCTATGGCCAACACTCCACTTTTGTTGGGGACAGCCCTCGTCGGGGACGTACCAAATAGGCGATCAGACACCAGCACTTCGTTCTTGGGAGTCACTTCTTGCGGGGCACGTCCAATGCTTCGATGGTAAGATTGGTTGTACGCTTGCACCAGGTGTGGTAAGATGTCGATGTACTTCAGAGTGTGGTGATGCGTAAAATATTTCCACATGCGTTCTTTCAAAGTGCGTTGAAAACGTTCCACGATGCTGGCTTTGGTTTCGGGATTCTCGGTGGTAAAAAAAATGAATGTCACGTTTCTTTAATTCTTTTTGGAAAGCTTGGTTCAGAAATTCGGTACCTTTGTCCGTTTGCCATCGAAGAGGGTGACGACCACTTTGTTTCAACACCTGTTGTAGGGCTCGCACTAACTCACTGCTCGATTTGGAAGTCAAGGGTACGACCCAGGCAAATTTGGAAAAGACGTCGATGACACAAAACAAATATTTGTAGCCACGATTGTAGCTGGCCAAATGAGAGACATCGGATAAATCGGCTTGCCATTGATGATCGATGCCTTCCACTCGGGTGAGACTTCTCGAATGGGTTTGTGTAAAGTGTAGGTAGCTTGTTCTTGTAACCATCGTTGCACTTGAGGTAAACGGAGACTTTTCAGTCGAGTTTTGGCAGCACGATACAATTTTTGAACTCCTGCGTAACTTGCAGGATGGGACGGATCGTAGTAAATGCTGGCTAACACCTTCTCCATTTTTTTTTTTCGTTTCTTAATAAGGCACCCACTCTTCGAGGATGCTACTTTGGGTGGACGAAAGGGTGGTTTGGAAACGGATTTACGTGTCCGATGGGCTGCGGGAGTAGAAGTCGAAGGTAGTGGTGGAGGTGGCAATGGAATGGCTTTGGTCTTCTTTTCTTTTTTCACTTCTGGTTTCCCTTCATTCTTTTTCACTTCTGTCGAAGGAGGAGTGGACATCATCTTTTTAACCCAAGCTTTCATTTTTTCTCGTTGGGGTGTGGGGGACGGGGTCAACAAGGATGCTGCAATCTTACTAGACATGGGAGCTGCCGACGGTGTTTGAAACACTTCTCGTATCTCTTCTTCCTCAGGTCTTCGCGGGGTAGCATCTCTAGTGACCCCTGGGGATGGTAGTAGTGGTGGTGGTGATGGTGTGGGGGATGGACTTTTCATTAAGGTCTTAAAATTTTTCAGAGTGGGAAGAGCCGTTTCGTCTAAAGCTTTCTGGTGAAAGAGTTGCAGACGTTGCAAGAGTTGACCGTACTTTTGCGATTTTTCTGTTTCGGACAAATCTTGGCGATCCATCAAGGACTGCAATTCGTGTTGTAACTGGGACATCTCGCTCAAAATGGGATTGGGAGGTAAATGCGGGGTGCGTTGTTCTTGCCAACGATGGTATTCCATCCATCGTTTTTTAGGCACTAAAGCTAGTTTTCGTCCTTCCATGGGATGTCAGGGGTCAATTCTGAGATCTTGGGACTCCAGAGGGCCTTTTTATCTTGCTCCCACCAGTCCTCCCAACACGGTTCCCAAGACTCCTTTCAGCAAGGGGCCTAACAAGAGGGGTAAAATTCCTCCAACATCTTCTTCTTTTGTCCGATGGGAATTTTCTTTTGAACCATTTGGCGAAGAACGTGACGATGTTTGCCTAAGCATTGTTTCTGGTGTTTGGACAAAGGGATCGTACCTTTCAAAACGTTCAAACAACATTCGCACACGGTATCGATGACTTCTTTGGAGGCCGTTTGAATGAGTTTTTTTCGGAGGGGTGGAGAAGCTTTGGACAGGACAGATAACATGTCCCCATGTTTGACCAAACGTGGAGACAGTCCTTTCCTTTTCTTTCCTTGGGGTTTAGAAGACGAATGTTTTCTGGAGGGTGACATCTTTGCTTGTGGGTTCCGGGACATTCACCAAACATACACTAACGTCGATGACTTAACACACGCCCTTTTATCTTCGTTTTTGGGACTATCTCTTTCTCATAAAGGTGACAATGTTTTTTCCAAAATAGCCAAGGAATCCTTCCCTTTGTTGACGCCTCTTTTTCTTTGAACGACTGTATCTTTTCTTAGGGTAACGTCGATGCTTGGCTAAGCGCTTTGTCTGATGACGAGTCTGCCTTTGTCTCTTTCTTTTTTGACGATAGTGACGGTGTGCACTTCTTGGAGGTGACATCTTTTGGAAGTTCACTGATACCCCTACTTGGTCGCAGGCCTTTTTTATACTGGAACGCGTCGCCACTGATTGTCTTTACGTCGTATCAACTTGAGGACAGGCATGACACGTCGTGCAGGGGTATGTAATGGACTAAATCGAGCCAGTTCTTGCTTGGACAAATCCAGGAAACTCTGTAACATGCCCGATCTGTCTTGAACTTTGATTTTGGGAGCAGGTACTTTGTGAGCTAAATTGGAGGGTCCTGCCACTGGGGAAGTTCTTGGGGTCATCAACGGAGAAGTTCTTGGTGTGATCAACGTCTCCAAGTACTTTTCAGTTCTTGGTGTCATCAACGGAGAAGTGGATGAACCTGAGGCTACCGGAGACGCGGTCACCGCCGTTGCAGTTCGTGGTATGCGAGTGTAAGGTTGCGTTCTGGCCGAAGTGCCTCTCTTGCGACTAGTTTTCTGTGGGCTTTTCTTTTTCTGGGGACTTTTTCTCTGTTTCTTTTTCTGGGGGCTTTTCTTTTTCCGGGGGTGGTGACTGGTAAGAGGAGGGTCCCGCCACTGGAGAAGTTCTTGGAGACACGGGTCTCCTTGGGGAACTGGTCTTACCACCGTGGCTCTTTTTCTTCTTCTTGGAGCTTCGTTTGACTTTTGTCTTGGGGAGAACTTTGGGAGCATTAGGATCCCATCTTAAGAGAGAGCGAATGATGACCCCTCCGAGAGTACCGCTCCCTCCAGGTTTCAAAATGATTTGTTTTTTTGGTTTGAGTGTCGATGCGGGGATCGGCCAGTTGAGTCAAAGCGACTTTGTTTCGATCAAAAAAGCGTTTGGTTTGATGAGGAATCTGAATGATCCCTTGTAGTAATTGACGTGCTATCACCGTGAACCATCGTAAGACTTCTTTGAGACTAGCTACTAAGACACGAGCCCGTATTTGTGGATTTTTTTCTCGACTGATGGCATACAAGGCACAAATCAATTTGACCGGAAGATGCGACTGAAGGGACGTCATGTTCAAACTGTGTGAGACAGACGAAAAGTGTCTGAGGTTTTTATAGATTATTTTGTAGGGGTTAAGTCGAGGACGGAGACGTGTACAGGACAGGTCCTCCGTCTTGGCACCAGTGGTGAAACAAGTGGGTACGAAATCGCAAATCATCGGGGGTAGTAGGTTTCAAATCGACAAGTAAATAGGCGTGTGGAGTTTGAGTGGCATCGTCGTACGCCTGAGTCAGTCAAGGCGTTCCTAACTGTTTAGCTAAGACTTGCACTTGCGATTTATCTCGACAAGACCACGTAATGCGCATTGAGACTGATGGTGCGATGGGCTTTACTTTGTTGAAACAAATTTTGAGTGATGTAAACGACACTGGCATTACGATGATGCCCTTTGCGCGTGAACCAAAGTTTAATTTCTTCTTCTTCTTCTCCTAACATGTCGTCGAAAATGACCAAATGGGTTTGACAGGAGTCAGAGACGATTCCGTCGTCTTCTTTAGGAATGCCTTCCACAAACACGATGGAATCGCCTTGACTTTCTCGCAAGAGACTGTACGCCGATTGCCACTCTTTGTAACACCACACGATGCGCTGAGGTGGTCGATCGATCAATTGATGTTTATGTTCGATCAAACGTTTGACGAATTCGGTTTTGCCTGAACCGCTATGTCCAGCAATAAGCATGTTAAAGGGATGGCGAAGATACAAAGCCTCCCAACTGGCACGATGATTTTGACAGTAGAGGAAGAGGGAGCAGAGACAGCAGAGGTAGACATAGTGTCAGAAATGTCACTTGTGACACGAAAACAGACAAGACAAGAGTTTATATACTTTTTTCAGGACACGTTTATTGAATGTTTTAAACATGAACACGAAAGACAAAAATACATAAAAGCCAAAGGCTTAAGTATAACGATAAAAGGCACATGAAAACCATCGACGTGGAATAGAAACAAGTTTCTGTTCAACATGTTTTGGGTAATGTTCTGACCAGTTCTATAGGGGGTAAGGTCACACAAGTGTCCTCCCGAAAGGGTCTTTCAGGCATGTCCACGACAGTCCTGTCCTGGGTGACGGGTTCTTCTGGCACTGTCACTAACACAGGTTGAAAAGTGACTTTTTCTTTGGATGTTGAAAGGATGGATCACAACTCTCGTGCATACTGGGCCACTTCTTGGGTCCAAGCCTCAAAACCCCCTTTTTTCCAGGCACGTACATCTGTCCAATGGGGGTGTAAGTCACAAGCTACACACACATCGTCATACACATCTTCGGTAGCTAAAAGTTGACGAATCTTTTTTTCCTGTTGAGGTCGAGAAGTATCCAGATGAAAACGCAAGGCTTTGAGCAAAAGGAGTCTTTCGTGACCATTTTAAGGCACCACTTTCATGTTGAATGGGGTGGTAAGTACTGTTCGTAAAGAGTCCACAAGGAATCGGCTGGTAAACGAAATCCCAGAAAACAAGTCACTAAAACACACACTATGCGTCGTCCCAAACTGATTGGATACAGTTCTTGTAATAATTGATGGTAATGATCCACGGTTTGAATATGGTAACTGAGTTCCTTCCACGGAATCTGTTCAATCACTTTTGATATAAGCCGTGGCATGGATTCCTGTTTTTATAGTCTCTTTATTTCGGAAGCAATAAAGGTACTTTCTAACTAGAGATCTTCGTTCTCCAGTTGGGAATCTAAATATTACATACTGTAACCTACACTTCAGAGTTCGTTTAGAAGTTTCCTCTTCCGCTAAGCAGATTCCACGTAAAATATGTTGCTAATCCTTTAACTCGTCTTCCTCAATGCGTTGCTCTAGGTGAATCTCGAAGTAACCCAAATGATGAACATTTCGTTCATTCACTAACTCAAATTGTTGAACAAGGTCTGACTACTCAAACAATTTCTGACGAATCAGTTCTTTTATACCATTCAGGTTCCATTGGTTAAACATCTGGTGACGTAACGGATGCAATTGTTCTTTACGTTTGACTTGTATTTTGACCAGTTCTCGGTAAATGCGTTCTCTCAGCTCCACAGGCAAAGCACGAATGTTCTCTTGTAAAGTATCCATGAATAGGTCAGTCCGTACAATTCACAATCTTCTCCTAGAGCAAAAGTAATTCACATAGTGAGTAATTTCTGACCACTGCCACTCAGGGTAACGTCCAAGAATCTCATTGAACTCTTTTGATGTAAACGGTCTAGAGTGATATAATAGGATGAATGCACCCTTGCCCCAGAGAAATCTAACACACTGGTTGACTTTTTTCACTTTCCTCTTATGAATTTCTCGACACAAAATTTCTACAGTTACCCATTGAGATTTCACTCTGGCAAGTCCCTGCCAAACTTCCTTGTAAATCTTCTCTTGCAGTTCTTTAGGTAATGATTCAATATCGTTTTTGAAATGAAGTTTAAATACTGGTCTCGGTGATGTCCAACATTTGATTCCTAACCAATCTGGTTTCTTCTTCTTCAACGACATGGTAAGTTACTTCAATGTCTCGGTCCCACTAAGGGCAAGTAATGACAATTCGGTGACCATCGAGCATGTTCTAGCGGTTCCCAGTGGTGAAGTGACACACCGCAACTGAAGCACTTGACTTTATCCCCTTCGCCCAAGTAGAAAAATCCGGCTCTGGCCTAATTCTTCGGGGGTTGGTCCTCCCAGATACTTAGACCATTTTCCTTTGAACGATTGAAGACGATTTTCAAAGTCGCAGTATTCAGACAAACGCACAGGGAACGAATATTCGTCTTTCACAGGTTCGTTTCGATGAGGGAAGGGTGACATGGACAGGAGTTTGCTCAGGGCTGGATGACATCCGTTAAGGGTAAACGTGAAGGTTGACATCCACATTGACCATGAAACCCAAGAAAGTGTCCACGATGACCAGGGACATCGATTTTGCATCCCTCAGGTTTGACACGCACAGGATCACTTTCCATGATAGGGGTAGTGACACTAAAATTCCCATGATTCTTTACGGCATCGCTAAGGTCACAGCGTACAGCATCGCTCCCATCGCAAGGCTCACAATCGCATTCTACTTCAGATGCCCCAAACTTGAATTGTGCCTGTCTGAACTTGTTTTGTGTTTCTCTGAAAGTATTCATCTTGTTCGCTTGGTCTTGGTAGTCACAATGAACTATCGATCTTGACCATAGCCCCTTTTTATTCTAGTCGCAATGCAGTCTCAAGCTTGTACATCATTCCTTTTTTATGTCTAGTTTTGGAAGGTACCGTCTTTAAGGTGCCGTCATAATTGTACCGTAGCGTAATGGGTGGAAAGGCCATAGAAAGGTAAGGGCAGTGCGGAGACCATCGAGTATGTTCCAGAATAGCTGAATCTTTATAGATACATAGATCCATTCGTAACTTCAGTCCGCAAGCGAAACACTGTACTTCGTATCCCAATCCAGACTCAGGTCCCAAGTAGACAAATCCTGTTCTAGCTAAAACATTTGAAGAAGGTAATCCTTCTCTATCCGTAGGCCATGCTTGAAACGTTTCCAATCGACGGGCACAATCACAATAGTCAGGTAAGAAGACCGGCAAATGGTAGGGTTCTCACTGGATTTCTCACTCGATTCTTGCTGTGGCAAAGTCATACTTCTGGTAGGTGGCTATCCTCTTACAACCAATGTTTTATACCGACATGTCCATACGGCAAAGTAAAGTGGTTGGGAAGCCGCACTCGATTCTGGTACACGATTTGATAGACTTTTTCCAAGGGTCGACTGACGATGTGGTGAGTGGGTAAACGTACAATCTTGTTGGGCTGATAGGTGGTCACTTTAAAGTGTTCATCTTCTCTAAACTGCAAGGCTTCTTTCAATACGACAAAGTTCACCACTCGACTGGTGCGATAATTCAGAGTCAATCCTTTCACTTTACACTTCGTGTGCACTTCTCCTTGTTTGTCCCGGTATTCGTAGCCATAATTTTTAGGACCACCACTCGCGAAACTTAGAATCTTGTCGTCGGGGTGCTCGTCTGTCTAGGCTCCTAAACGGTCTCCTTCGATGTCAGGGTGCTGTTGACTCGGGTGATCGATGTAAATGCAGCTGTCCGTGTCAAAGTACATTACGCGTTCCCCTAACAGTTCCAAAGCTTCGTACAATTTAAGCGAGTATGAGCTGTCACGTAAGCCGCAGTGATGACATTTCCAAAGGGATCGGCTTCTACAAAGTCCAGATCTTCTTCGTAATTCACTAAGACCAAATCCTCGCGCACGACGTCCACGTGTTTCATGAATTTAGTTTTGTCGTGAATCATCTGAAAGTAGCGGGAAGGTTCTGTCAAATATTCCGTCTTGGGTAAACACGACCGTTGTGCCATTTTACCCCACAAGCAATTTAACACTTTGGTCAACGATCGCCTGCCTTCGTTTTTCTCGATGTGATTTAAAGTAATGCCTTCTTGTGCCCAGTATTTCTCTTTGAATTGTATTTGGTCTTCGGGAGTGTGACACCAGGAAGGATAGCCGCTGGCTTCTTGCTTTTGTTTCAAAAAGGCATCCACGTAGTCTGCGAAAATGCCTTTCTGACTGGGGTCACCCTTGTGATATTGTTGTGTCTTGGGAAAGTGACAGATTTCGTACACTTCTAACAGTAGGTATCCCATGTCCAGAGCTTTGAACAATTCTACGCTGACCCACGTCCCCGTCAAGGCCCGTTCTTCCTGGGTGTGCTGACAAGGTTGGTCTTGGTTGCACGTTTCAGCACAAGTACGGCACAAAGGAAACATCAGTTTGTTTTGGCAATGGTGAGGTAAGACGGGATGGTACAAGTCCGTGGGAGGCAAAACTTTGCACTTGATCAAGCCTTCGTATTGTCGAATGTTTTTCGGGTCGATGTGTTCCGTTAACAATTGTGGGTGCCCTGCAGGAAAGCGACAATATTTGCATACGTAGGGATACAGCGAACACACGTCCAAGTATTTGATTTCTTCTCCTTTCTCTTCGTCGACTTGGTACAGCAAACAGGTGGCATTGGTCCTTCCTCCGTACAAACTATCCCTCGGTTTCAGCGGGTCCATGAACTGGTAACTTTCCACGATGCTTTTAAACTCAGGATCGGTTTTCAAACGGTGATCCCACATTTCCACCACTTGGTATCCTTCCTGTTCTAACTTTAGGCGTCGCTGACAAGTGGCCTGGTACAAGTCTTCCATGGTTCGTTGTAAAAACTGATTTTTAGTGCCACGATCAGGGTAACAGACGTGGCATCCGTGAAATAAGCAACCGTTAAACTCGTACACGATCTTGGGATTTTCTAAGTCCCAGCCACCGACCGAATGCGTTCCAATGGTCTTTTCGCCCCCTCCGTTGCGGGCATGCTGAATCCATTTGTCTTCCTTGTCGCACAAGTAATGTAACCAGCGTAGGGCTTTGACCGAGTATTGACGTTTGACATAGTTGGTCGTTTAAGGACTGATGACAGCCACGGTGTTTTCAGGCATGAATCGTTGCCGGTACACTAAGGAACACGCTTTGGCAATGGTGCAAGCTTCTTTCAAAGGAGCGACCCCTCCGTGTTCCATGAACAGTTCTCGAAATTTTCCTTCTCTTTGTTTGTCCCGGTATTCGTAGCCATAATTTTTAGGACCACCACTCGCGAAACTTAGAATCTTGTCGTCGGGGTGCTCGTCTGTCCAGGCTCCTAAACGGTCGATGTGTTCCGCGTTGGAACGACAATACTTTAACATTTCTTCCTGAAAGTCGAAAGGGTCAGAGGCATGTCTTTCCTCGACATACGTGTGCCTTGGCAGTATTGGTACATATGCCTTGTCCACTTAGGGCACAATCTCAGGAGTTGACAAGCACATTTCTGCTGTGAACCTTGCGTCTTCAGATGTTGTTGGTAACAGGCAGGTTTGACAAACGTGCGCAGACAAGCAGGACACTGCACTCGTTCTTGCCCTTCGTTCAGACAGGGTTGAGAGGCCAAACATCCTGAGCATTTCGATCCACAATGCTTGTGTTGCTCTCGATTGTTATAGCCATAGTCACATTTCTCACAGTAATAACTGTATCCCAGGAATGCGGTGATACTGGTAATGGTATCGAAATGTTCATCGTGATGATAGAGGTGAATGTATTTTCCATCCTTAAAATCTTTCCCTCGAAACAACAGAGGCCCGCGCACTTCTTGAGGGTGCACTTTCAAGGTGTAGTATGGAGCTAGGACATCTTGCAATTTTTGCATTTCAGGAATGCCACAGAGTTTGTCTTTGGACAAGCCGGCTTGTTGTAACAGGAGTTCTGCTTCGTTTCGTTGTTTGGCTCGGTCCGATTGTTGAATAGTTTTCCAGGCTCTTTTCCATTCTGCCGTGTCGTTTTTGTTGGCATAGGTTCGTCCCACCACGATAGCCCTGGCTAAACAAATGTGGTCTTGAGAGTTGTGAATTTGGACGAGGCTCTTTTTGGTGCTGCGGACACCGTTCACCAATAACACCTTATTGCCTTGTCCGGTCCCTTGAGGCGTGGGTCATGTCCAGAGTGGCTTTTCCATCGGTGATGTCAAACTGGTCATTAGATTGTTGCACGTGTTGAATCTTGTTCATGACTTTGGAAGCGGTCAATTCTGCAGGTCTGCTAAACTCGATCCAAACAGGGGATTTCAAACTGTCGTGTTGTATGGAAAGTCTCAAGCGATCGTCTTCTTTGGGTTGAGACTGTCGCTTGAGTGAGGTGAGAAAAGAATCCCACATCTCGGTGATGATCCCTTCTGCTTTTTCTAACGGTACTTCGGACTTGAAATCTTTAAACTTCACCGTGTATTTGTAAGCCGTGGTTCTAAATTTTCTAGAGGGACGCTTTTCCGTCTCTCGAATGGAATAGTATTTTTCAGGGTTGACTAAGGGTGGTGAACTTTGTTTAGAGAAAAACTCTCTGGGTTTGGATTCTGGTTCACTCATGTCCTCTTCAAAATCACTGGCGATAGATCATGTTTCTGCCTCTTACTTTCTTCTTCTTTCTTCTCAAATGAATTGGATCGTTTCATCTTGATAGCAAAAAGTCAAATGACTAAAGTTTAAACAGCATGGGTTACTTTATAGTCATGGCAGACCAGTGTATATAAAGGGTATGTGTCTTGTCCTTTCACTATTCATTTCACTCTCAAACCGAACACAACGATGGAAGAGACTACACAGATCGAACTTTTCATCAGAGCTTTGCGAGGGGTCATCCGAAAATTCTCTTCAGACCAGTAGAGGGACTACTCACCCTCCTATCGAGACAAAAGTCAAGATACCTGCTATATCTGTCAGAAGAAAGGGCATCGGTCTTCAGAGTGTCCAGGCCGTCAAAAAAGCAAAACAGGGGTTAAAAGAGACAAAAGTCAAGATACCTGTTATCATTGTCAAGAAAAAGGACACTGGTCTCCAGATTGCCCTAAGAAACAAGAGAAGCAAGAAGAAGAAGAGGAGAGTGATAGAGAGGAAGAAGAGGAAGAAAGCAGACAGGTGAAGAAAAAGAAACAGGAGAAGAAAAGAAGAAGGGAAGAAAGTGAGGAGGTAGAGGAGGAAAAGACTGTAACTATGAAGAAATTGAAAAAACAGAGAGAGTGAACAATGAGACAGAAGAAGCCTATGAACTTTTTAAAGTGATATGTTGTGAATTGTGAATTGGATTGTAAATATTTATAAAAGAATAAATTAGATATAAAGGTAAGTGTCTTTGGGTTTTGATTTTAAAATAAGAAGCTATACTCACGCACTCATACACAGACACGTACTATAGGGGTAAAATGGGTTTTTTTTTAGTTATTGGCAATTGAAGGTCTATCTCTTTTCGAGAGACATGGGTGGCCCTGAAAAGGGCCTTTGGGGGTAGGGGTGAGTTTAAGCAATCAACTTTAACTGTCTTAAGCCTTTGCCACGGCCAAGGCCTACTTCTGGACTGCGTAATGTTGATGATGATGATGATGTGGTTGAAATCACTAAGGGTGGTACGGTAGGCTTAGTCACAGGGTTGGAGTGTTAAGCTCGGGAAGGTCGTACTCTCTTCGGTCGTAATACCGATGTATGTCCGATCCAAGTGGACAGTTGTCCATAGGACAGACACCAGCCTGTGGATAAGAAGGATGTATGTGGAGAGGCAAGGATGCCTAAAGAGAGTATTAGTATATGGCCCTGCAGTCAGGCGCAGCTTGAGAAGAAGAAGATCTCACAGATGCCCTTTATGTTAATATTAAGGGTATATTAACATAAACCCAAAGGCCCTTTTCAGGGCTACTCATAGGCCTCGAAAAGATCTTGACTTTCATTGCCTACCCCATTTTAAAAAAAAAAAATAGAGACCCCTCCCTGTTTCAATTTCCCATGTTCCATTTCCATAGACCAATAAGGTCGGGACCATATTAAAATATGGTCCCGACCCTGTTCCATTCCCCTTGACGCTATACAGACCCACCCTGTTCAATTTCCCTTGACTCTAAACAGGCCCAAGATTATTTTTTCCCATGTTAAATTCCCTTGACGCTAAACAGGCCCACGATTTTCCCATGTTAAATTTACATAGACGTTAAACAGGCCCAGGGTGGTTTTTAATGTTAATTCCCACTGACGCCAAACCGCCGCCATTAACTACTAATGTATACGAATGTTGATAAAGAAACAACTCCTTGATTCATTCATCAAGACAATACTTGGTATATTTAAGTACGATTCTTTTACTAAATGTGCAATCTTTTCTTTGATGCCCAGTTTTCTGAGTTTTAGGAAGATTCCGGCGTGATTAGACATTACAATAAACTGTCACACTGCAGACATTGTAGCATTATCACTGACAATTTTTTCAAGTTACGTTAAAAATCAAAATTCTAAAAGACACAAACTTTGGCCGTGGCATATTTAATACGATTTTCGAAAATGATAAAGTGACCTGTGAACAAAATGAATGGGTTATCTTATATTACGTGTTTAGGCTCTAATAAACAGTAACAAAAGAAAGAGTGAAAACAACAAGCTTTGAAAAATGTAACAAATAGTTGATTTCCCTTGAAAAATAAGAACTTACGGTTTTAAGAATCAAATCGAAACTAATTCAAGAATAATCCACGAATTATATTTTAGATGTCCTAGTTATGACATGTTCTAGTGAAATTTGAGCTCGATGGATGACGTATAATGTAATCAGTATTACGCTGTTGTGTCTACAGTTCTTTGTTGATTCACAAACAATAAAGTGTTTGAATTTTCGGATAAAATTTTGAGAAATGTCTTTGTCCAAGAATTCTGTATGACCACTCAAATATTTCCAGGAAAATGAAATAATCATATATAATCCAAATAATCTGAATAAAAATTAAAATGTTAACACCAAACTGGTCACAACAAAACGAATACATTGACCGCAATAGGGCTGTTTACAATCTAAAGTCACATACTCCCAGTATGACCTTGATACAAACCAATCATTTCACTCCAAGAAGAAAATTAAAATAAAAAGTTTTTTTTTACTTGTCTCAGTGATTTCTGAAACAAGGTCGGGAACAAAGTCAAAAATAGAAACAGTGTTTCTATTATTAGGTATTTATGAAAGGATTTAGGTCAAACTCAATTTTCTGGAAAATATCAAATTTCTAGTAAACAAAATTACATTACATTGACATGTAATGAAATTAAAAGTTAAAAAAAAAAAAAACTTACAAACAGACAATTAAATGAAATCAAATATAAATCAAATCAAATATACATAGCAGTTATTCAAAGGGTACATGCTAGTTTTACACACTGGTTGATACACTGAAAGCAAATAAAAACAAAATCATTTCATCTATTAAATAAAGGGAACCCAAGTTAACAACCGGCTTCATATATAACAGATATAGTTATTCAGCTTTAATTCAAATACTCACATTTAGGTACCGTCCAATGGAACCGCCTGGTATATACATGTGTAAAATATTTGGCTGAAAATGCTTTGAAGAAAACTCAAACTTAAAGTTTGATACGCAGATTGTTAGATCGTTTGTCTTTTGTAAAGAATGCAAAAATCTTTCATACTTCCTATTTTTGATTATGTAGAAACTATCTGGAATAACTGAATGATGCAAGAATTAATTGCCAGACAAAAGGACTTCAAAGCTATGAGAATATTATATCAGATATCATCAATCGTACATAGCTCCCATTAGTGTATGAGGGAACACATTAGCAAAGCGTGGCTTCGAGATGCTGTAGACAAATATTGATTCATCTGTCTGCAGTTGATCATGATTTTGTTCTAATATATTTAAATGGGGTAGTTAGATCTTTATATTTAGAAAAGAAAGCCTACATATTTCGATCGTTCTATAACAATAACGACTCTGTGTACGATGACCTTGAATCAAAAGTCATTTGTTATTTCCAGAATTCAAATATTTAATTCTTTATTTAATATATAGGGAATAAAGCAGTGTGAAATAAAATCGTAAATCGTTTCAGAAAACCAAATCTTTCAAGTTGCTATTTCAAATTCTTTGTAGACAAGGTTAAGAAAAAGGAGGAAACATGTGAAATAAATTATGATTCATTTTTATATTTCCTGTCAAGCAACAGATACCGTATATGTTGACAGGTCAAAACATGGAAACATGCCTTATTAAAGTGTCCAAAATATAGATTTAAGAGATCGAACTTTATTGACAATGACTTGCATTGCTAAAATTGTAGTACAGTTAATTAATAATCTAAGCTAGATCAATGATATTGATGCATGTTAAATTCGACCATGCAGAACGTTATATAGGCATATAAAGACATTTCAAGAATAGTTAAGTTATATACATGTACAAACTAATTGTATCGTTAGTAATACATTTCTTTTTCATGAATAATGTGTACTCGAGCTGAATACATTCATATGCGTTATTGACTGAATAATTTAAGTTTGTGTTATTGTTATTGGTAAATTTTATTATTCAGCATATCACAGGCAATACATGGCGGTTAGTTGAACTGGTAAAGGAAGAACCCGTGAAAACACTGAGAAGAACCACCGACCCACGGGATGCTAACCGGCGAGCTATTCCACATACCTTAGTTGGCCGAGTCCGAGGTTTAAATTTAAGATACAAACAAGTTGCTAAATGAAGGCATGAAACACCTTAGGAAATCGAAAATTCTGCCAGTAGTTTTTGAATATCTATATTTGTGCAAATGAGGATGAGGAAAATTGTACCATGTATGTCCCAGAAGAAATCGAGAATAATCAATGTTTTTTGTGGGAAACACATAAAGTGATTAGATTAAATCATTTCAGTGTTTTTCTGACATGGCTACAGGATTAATGTTTCCATGTTTAATGAGCGATTAGCGGCTCAGATTACCGCAACAATCGCCTAAATATACGGCAATCTGTTTTGGTTAACACGTTAGGACGCAAATATTAGTTGTAACATGAATAGTTGATATATGTTTTGTCCCTGAATCTGCGAGACTCCGGAGGGATCAATACACACTATGATATTTATTTAGCTACATGTATCTCAAGAAACTCTGTGGAACTAATGTAGTTTTAATACATATGTGGCAAAGGCAGATGATATCTTGATTATGAAGACGTTTTTTTTTTACACTGATGAAAAAGTCTTTGCTGAAAGATTGTAACTAACAATGAGTTATTCAAAATGTTTTCATAAATCTAATTATATTGAAATACAGTTTTGATAAGATATTATGAATGTTCACAATTCATTACTTATGGCTGTATTATATGGGTAACTTCCATAATATTGATCATAGTATTTTTTATCATACATTATTTGTATCCAATAGACGACAATATTGGCTTTTCTTCTTATTTTTGGTAGATATATGGTTGAGCAAACTCACCTTAATCATAAAAGTAGGAGTGGATTTTTAAAAACAATTTTAATATTTTTGTTTTTAAAGCATAACTTAACCTTGTTATCCATATCTAATTTTGAAGACCCCCAGATCTCAGCAGCTTATACAAGAACTGACTTTTTGTGATATAAAAATGTTTAAGTTCACCACTTTAGTGGCAAATTTAGATTTAATATCCCTTTCACAAGAAGGTGCACATTTTTCTTGACTTGACTTGATATAAACTCCCATGAAAGATACACCATTCTTTAGATATACCATTCTTTAGATATACCATTCTTTGCAAGAGTAAGTCATAAATAGTTATAATTTTTGATAATTCATCCCTGCATATTTTGTCTAATTCTAATTTTACAAAACAATAGATTTACTAAGATGGTAGTAATCATGCACAATGTCAAGCCTTTTTGCATGTCGTTTGGACAATCTGAAAATACAACAATATTGTCTGCATAAAGTAAGACAAATAGTTTTAAATATATTTGACTACATCTCTAACCAATACATCTGCTGCAAAACCTTTACAGTTCGAACTGAAAATATATTTGGTGCTGTAATTTAAATATGGGGCAAATAAAACAGGAGAAATATTTCCCCTTGTGTAACTCTTTGACTCTTTGATTGCAAATAAACATCTGTCTAGAGTATTTATACATTTATACTAGTGTATATACGGTCTAGAGTATTTATCCATTTATACTAGGGTATATACGGTCTAGAGCATTTATCCATTTACACTAGTGTATATACGGTCTCGAGTATTTATCCATTTAGATTAGTGTATATACGGTCTAGAGTATTTATCCGTTTACACTAGTGTATATACGGTCCTGAGTATTTATCCATTTATACTAGTGTATATACGGTCTAGAATAGTTATCCATTTATACTAGTGTATATACGGTCTAGAGTATTTATCCATTTAAATTAGTGTATATACGGTCTAGAGTATTTATTTATTTATACTAGTGTATATACGATCTAGGATATTTATCCATTTATACTAGTGTATATACGGTCTAGACTATTTATCCATTTATACTAGTGTATATACGGTCCAGAATATCTTTCCATTTATACTAGTGTATATGCAGTCTAGAGTATTTATCCATTTATACTAGTGTATATACGGTATAGAATATGTATCGATTTATGCTAGTGTATATGCAGTCTAGAGTATTTATCCATTTATACTAGTGTATATACGGTATAGAATATGTATTGATTTATGCTAATGTATATACGGTCTAGAGTATTTATCCATTTATACTAGTGTATATACGGTCTAGAATATCTTTCCATTTATACTAGTGTATATGCAGTCTAGAGTATTTATCCATTTATACTAGTGTATATACGGTCTAGAATATGTATCGATTTATGCTAGTGTATATGCAGTCTAGAGTATTTAACCATTTATACTAGTGTATATACGGTCTAGAGTATGTATCCATTTATACGAGTGTATATACGGTCTAGAGCAGGGGTGGGCAAACTACGGCCCGCGGGCCGCATGCGGCCTGCCAAGGGCTTTCATGCGGCCCGCCAAGGGTTTTCATGCGGCCTAGGAACAAGTCATCATTCGCACTGACTCTGTTTATGTTACTCTGTTTATCAAATAAATGTGCTTCTTTTGAAGTTTAAGTTTAAGTTTTCAAATATTAACAACATATTAACAACTGAAAATTAATCAGTTGTTATTTAGAAAAACCTTTTGTTTTTGCTATTTCAAATATAATTATTTTACTTAATGAACTATGCGGCCCGCGACAAGGTGTAAATTGTGTATACGCACTTGCACTGGAAAGTTTTCCCACCTCTGGTCAAGAGTATTTATCCATTTATACTAGTGTACATACGGTCTAGAATATTTATCCATTTATACTAGTGTACATACGGTCTAGAATATTTATCCGTTTATACTAGTGTACATACGGTCTAGAATATTTATCCATTTATACTAGTGTATATACGGTCTAGAATATTTATCCATTTATACTAGTGTATATACGGTCTAGAGTATTTA
Source organism: Sinohyriopsis cumingii (assembly GCA_028554795.2). NCBI lineage: Eukaryota > Metazoa > Mollusca > Bivalvia > Unionida > Unionidae > Sinohyriopsis > Sinohyriopsis cumingii. The sequence continues at coordinate 49,781,633 of CM068836.1, read as the reverse complement.
TTCATTTATACTAGTGTATATACGGTCTAGAATATTTATCCATTTATACTAGTGTATATACGGTCTAGAGTATTTATTCATTTATACTAGTGTATAAACGATCTAGAGTATTTATCCATTTATACTAGTGTATATACGGTCTAGAATATTTATCCATTTATACTAGTGTATATACGGTCTAAAATATTTATCCATTTATACTAGTGTATATACGGTCTAGAGTATTTATTCATTTATACTAGTGTATAAACGATCTAGAGTATTTATCCATTTATACTAGTGTATAAACGATCTAGAGTATTTATCCATTTATACTAGTGTATATACGGTCTAGAATATTTATCCGTTTATACTAGTGTATATACGGTCTAGAATATTTATCCATTTATACTAGTGTATATACGGTCTAGAATATTTATCCATTTATACTAGTGTATATACGGTCTAGAATATTTATCCATTTATACTAGTGTATATACGGTCTAGAATATTTATCCATTTATACTAGTGTATATACGGTCTAGAGTATTTGTTCATTTATACTAGTGGTAATCAGTCATTTTCATTATGAATTCTCCATATAAGCCTTAGAAAAACTCACAAAAATGCAAAGTGCTTTGTTTACACTATATCAAAGCACAGTTATGAAATTTAACACAAAAATATGTGAAGTTACCGTACTAAAACCTGGCAGCGCCCTAGATAGCAAGTTATTTTTATCTCTAGAACAATTATTTTGAAACGTTAAGCCAAGGTTCATATTCAGAGTTATTCGATAAGATTTGTGTATGTTTGTTTTTCCAAAGTAAGTACCAAAGTAACGCTCCGATAGCCTAGTGGTTAGAGCGTCTGCCTCGGAAGCAGGAGGTCGTGGTTCGATCCCCGACCGAGTCATACCAAAGACTTACAAAAATGGTACTAACAGCTGCCTCACTTGGCGCTCAGCATTAAGAGGTTAGTGTTAGGACTGGTCGGCCTGGTGTCAGAATAATGTGACTGGGTGGGACATCATGCTACATGTCTGCGGCATGATGCCCCAGTGCTAAACATCACTATAAACTGCCACACTGCAGACATCATAGCAATATGACTGAAAAATTGTTAAAGCTACGTTAAAAATCCAAATCACATCAACACACCAAAGTAAGGCTATGCTACACGAAGTACGTTTTGCATTGTGTTTATGTGTAATCCCTTTATTTCACGCTTCTCCACACAAACTACAACCAATTCTGACAGTTTCTTTTCAACAGTAAATATAATAGGTAAGAAATGATCAGATTCAGGATACGTTATCTACTTTTATAGCACATATATTCAGAAAAGAAAATTTAATATTACTTTAGTTTCCATTTTGATACAGTTAATGGCGATGAGTATGTGTTCACAATATCCCCATTAGCAACAGTACACAATGAATATAACTTCATTCAGCGTGACTCCTACATCACTCATTGTTGTCATGTTTGATTTCTCTTTATCGTTTTCATGCACAGAGTTCTCAGTTTTCTAGTGAAGAAAAAAATCAGATTTTGTTTCCTCGGCATCTTCATTTGTGTGTAATTGTATATGATTTTGTATGCTGCGTTTTGGCACTGAATTACGCATGGCACAACGGTCGCTCTTGTCAAACTCAATGTATGCATCGGGAAAATGTGTGCAGCTAACGGTTCCAATCTATTTTTGGAAGAACATCCGGTTTTGCAATAGGTCTGTTCTTGAATCATCCATCTGACTGAAGGCATATACTAGTTGCAGGGACACTGCATAATATTTAGTCTCTTGGATTATTGCATATTATTTAGTTTCTTGGATTATTTCATATTCTTTAGTCTCTTGGATTATTGCATATTATTTAGTCTCTTGGATTGTAACTGGTTGGAGATTGACGTACAATGTGTCTATTATGAAGCAGGCACGAAACAAAAAAATTCCTATTTAGATATTTTTTACTCTGGAAGAAGTATTTTTCTGCGTTTCATTACTTCTTTATCAGTGCTTTCTATAAATCTTTCTATTTTGCCATCATTCTAACCATGGATAAATTATCCAAATTTTTTCATGGCATGTATTGTACCAGAATATGGAAAGTAATGACAATCTCCGTTTTGTTGCTGTTATTATTATTATTATTATTATTATTATTATTATTCAAAATTCCAAAACGAAAGTGGTACATGTCTCTAAATTCTGTTTGTTAAATTTTGAGGCATAAAGAGGACTAGTTTTAGGTTTGCGGCAATTTTGTCTTTTTAAGCTTCAAAGGGTTTCCAATCTTCGCTAGCCAAGGTTCCGATATGATAACCCTATCTATACCTTGGCGGATCTAACCGATATTTTAGTGCTTTGTCCTAGAGACATCTATTTCATGGGTTGCCTCATTTAGTATGCAATAGCAACTAACCAATAGCGAGTAACAGCGGTGCATTGTACATCGGTCGAAAATAGCGGAGGCAATTGACTAAAAAGGATACGTAATAAGTTTAGCATCCAATGAAATTCACGGACTCGAAGCACAGAAATGTATACGTGTTCTCATAAAGGTTATAAAATGGCAAATATTTCGATCACAATGCAACACATTTATCTAAAACGAAAAGAAAATTATGAAATCAAGATTTTACTTTTTAAATATTTAAAAAATACATTTTATACAAGGATTTATGTATCATTTTATACAGTCGTTGGAATATTCGATTTTATATATCCAAATTTATCCTTTGGTTAAGGTTGTCATTGATTTGCGAACACTTCTTTGTTTCTTGTTATAGCTGAGTACATATGGATGAAATTAAATGTTTCAAAGTAACCAAATATTAAAATTCAAATATCTTTAATTGCACATGCATGTCATATTTAAAACGAACAAAATACACCACAAAATAGTTCACTAACCCCTATATAGATCCATATGATCATAACTGTTAAAAAATATATTATATTTACACTCTTATTCAATGTTCCTATTTTTATGATTCCCTTAAATAAATTAAATTTAAATAATTGTAAAGTCTTTCAAAGAAATTATAATTCAATATTGTAACTGAAATTATTTATGCTTTACAGGAATCTGCACAATTATGTTTCTCTCTCAATGGTACTGAAAAATATGAACATGAAGATACGTTCATGTACAACACGAACAAACAGAGGAAATGTGAGTGTTCACTAAACTGGGAAGTTAGTTCTATAAATGTAATTTGTTGTGAGGAAATGACGTGCAATTGCCTACGAGGCTTGTATAATATGCAATTTCCTAACTCCAATGAGTTTGCATCTTCGACCTGCTGCCCATCATACTGCTTAAAGGTCTACTGCTGTCTGATATTGTAGCCGTTGACTCTAAATTATAATATTTATTAAAATGTAACATCACCTGTATTTGAGAGCAATTATTTCGCTTTTGATCAAGATTGATGGATATATGGTACGATATATAAAATGATATATCATCATTATCAGTCATCTTCGTCGTCCTCGCCCTCCTCCTCATCATCATTTTCATTATCTTCATCGTCCTCCTCGTCCTTGTCGTTATATACCTCAGGAGCATAAGCTTGAAATATCGTGATAGAATTATCTACAGAACATTAAATTAAATCAAAGCATCAGATAATTTACGGGCTTAACTAATCTCTTATCACTTTTAAATTACAGAAGCACATTTGATCTAAAAATGACATCTCTGTTTTATTTTTTCAAATTAGTCGTTTCAAATACATTTTGCAGATTCTACAATGTGAATAAAAATTCAATTAATGTTTGTACAAGAAAGAAAAGCAATTGTTTGGTTTTTCGACAAAGCAGTCACATTAATTGAATAAATAATACATTTTAGAAATAAATCCACAATGTAAATGGCCATGGAGAATTTAACGATAAAACCTGGAGACTTTTAGTTCGAATGAGTAGTTTAGGTTAGACCTATACAATGTTATTTTATTGAAAAAATCAACAGCCTACATGATACAAATAAGGATTAAAATATACATTGCCAATATGACCTTATTGTTCACTATTTTTGTTATAAAAAAGACTGACTAACCCAATCCATAATCTTTCTATTTTATTGTCTAGAATTTTCAAAAAAAAAAAAAACAACACCCTCCACGGCAACATATCATTTTAGACCAAACGGAGAATTCCTGTCTCACCCCTCCCTGATCTTTTCTTTTAAAATACAGAGACACAACAGGTTAAACAAATATACATGCCATTGGCTACCAATACCCCCACCAAATCTGTTATTAACGAAAATCCTGGGTCATTATAACACTACCAAACTCTTGGGAAAAATCCTCAACAGCAATCAAACATTTTAGACGTACCACGCACCCACACTTTTTAAAATAATCACCCTCATTTCAAGCTTTTCATATCTCTTTCCCCAAAACAACCACCCTAAACCAATAAATTTTATTTCCAAAGGCCTAATTTGTTTAATTCAGAAACTAATTAACAATTTTAAAGAATTAGCTAATAAAATTATGACAATTAAAAACCTTACACTAATGCTGGGAGAACTCAATGAGATCAGCTGAGCATCACCGCTCGCTTTTCACTGAATGTCATGTAATTTTATACATATAAAACATTTAAATTAACCAATAATAATGTGCGTTTTATGAAGTCCATATAGGCATGGTGTTCAGGGTGCTTTGGGAGGACTGGGGGGGGGGGGGGGCACGTCGTGCTCCTTCGGGAGTAGCTCGTCCACCTTTGGTTCCCACGAGGCGCGCTCAGCTCTCACCTGTGGCTCCAAGCAGTGTAGCATGCGCAGCGGACACACCACGGGAACGGCTTCAACTGGCCGTCTAAACCAGGTTGAGGGTAGCCGACGGGCCTCAAATTCTCGGTGACTTAGAAGCTTGCCTATTTTTGCATGCAAAACAAACTTCGACAGACTGGGCAGAAGAGATCAACTGAGTGTTCCAACGGAGACGAAGGCGAATCTGCAAACATGTGTTTATTCACTGTCCCAATTTTAGTAAGGTTCACGGAGGACGTGAAAAATTCTTTGAGGGACCTCACACTCATCCCCAATGCTCGAAATGGATTTTTAGACCCTAACAAGGACGATTGGTGCAAAGAGGATATTCAGCGTTACAGGGACTGCCATCGCTATGCTATAGCGATGGTTCAGAATTCGCAAGATGATGGCTAATTTCTTTTGAAATGTTATTCAAAACGAGGTACTAAATCTCCCCCAGTCACCAAAAACGGAGCCAAACTCATTTACATAACCAAAAACGGAGCCAAACACATCTACTTGGGACAAGAACAGTTTAAAGATTCCATTATTTATTTAGCCATGCCTTTCTGTAGAAGCATAACATTTTTGGAATGACTTTAGAAAAGATAACATGTCGTTTGCCTCCTGAGCTATAAGAGCCCAATTACGTTCAGTTCGTATAGATTCAAGTGGGAGCTGCATACTTTAAGAGGATTGATTATTTTAGAAGTGTTCAAATGGTCTGACATTGATTAACTACCTATAACTAAGAAGAATTTCAATGCTACGACTTCTTGCTATAAAGTGGCAACAGTATACAGAATTCCAGAGGGTAAAGACTTAGAGGATTATAAACGACGTTTAAAAGAAGTATCGTTCATGCCTGTGATCTGGTGATATATATATATATATATATATATATATATATATATATATATATATATATATATATATATATATATATATATATATATATATATATATATATATATATATATATATATATATATATATATATATATATATATGTGTGTGTGTGTGTGTGTGTGTGTGTGTGTGTGTGTGTGTGCGCGTGCGTGCGTGTATTTATTGCATGCCCACTCTTTCATCTTTCTAAACAGTTTTCTCTTTACTAATGAACTTCAAAACGAAATTGGATTATACAAGTTATTGCGTCTAATATATATCTACGGGTGGACGTCAATGAAAAAATGAAGTAGTTCGAATCTGGGTGTGTAGTTCGAAACTGCGGGTTAAATAGATATGACATATAGACTAAATGGCTATTTAATAACAAAATAGGCCTGGCTGATGCGGAATTAAATGTATTAATTATGCCCAGATGGCATTCAATTTTGAAACAACTAAAGAGAGAAAGTTATTGATATTTCATTGATTTGGATTTTACACAAGACTTTCTTCAAATTTTCGATAAAACAAAGAAAATAAGTTGGAAAGATTTCCTGTGGATAGGTAGGAAAACATCCAACCTATATAACAGACAACGATAAAATTCAATTCCGATCTTAGGTGATAAGAAATAGTGTTAACATCTACAACAAATGTATCTGTCAGCTAACATTATATGTTATCAATAAGGAAATTGACACCCATATTTTGGCCATTTTGGGATATCTGAATAAAAGACTAGCATCTTCTTTTGCAAATCCAGTGGCAAGAGTATATGAAAATACCAGATAATGAGTAATATTTTAAAAAATAAACAAGCTTTGGATGATTTAAACCTAAATAGAGAAATAATACATGATGCCAATATTATATAGGGCATCCTTCAAAAAACAATGGCATAGGCTATCTAATTCAATTTCAGACTCTTGTCTGGTCTAAAATAGGACTAGAAACGGTAAGCATTTTGACTTGGGGACTAACTTGCAGACAAGTAAAATTGGCGGAAAAGATTATAATTAAACAGAAAAATGAGACGAAGAAATAGTAATACGATTTTGTCTGTCTCCTTTCCTCTTTGAATGTACACTATATAAAAGCACAGAAGAAGGACAACTGAAAGAGAACAACAAGCATTTATCAAGCTCAACAACACGTACATAAAATAATTGGACAACGAAAAAAACAACACCAACAAAATATCAACTGAATCAGAGTTATTGATCTTATTTTTCTGTTTGGAGAAAAGAAACCAGCCGGACAAATAAATAGCTCCAAAAAAAAAACAGAGTTAAGCAATACAACTGTTACGGTGGCATAACAGGATTTTCATCAGATTTTAGTTTAGAAAGTATCATTTTCTCCACTACCCCTTTGACTGTTGTTAATATTAGAGCTGTTACTTTTGAATTCCCACTGAAAAGACACAGAAGATAAATATACGTTTTGTAATTGTTTCTTTTGTTAAAAAATATTTTATGTGTGTTCCTGCTTTATTAGTTCATCCCATTTTATGTGTGGAGTTCGGACATTTATTTTATCCATATATTCACGTGACTTTTATTATCATTAAAGGAGAGCCAATTTTATATGCTTTGGATGGCTTGGGGGAAAATTGTTGCTCGACGTTTACTAGTGTTTAATCTATGAATTGCCTACCTTCTGTCGTCTTAATTACTTTTTGTTTTCAATGTTGTATGCGACATAGAAGCATGCAGTTAGAGATCGAATAATCCGTATTGTTTTGACTAAATTTTTGCTTTTATTATTGGAAGAATTAGGTTTTATTTTACTGCAGCATATTTAAGTCTTTTTGGCTCCAACTAAGTCTTCCAATTTGTTGTTCAAAACGTTGTTCCAGTTTTTTAGAATATTTAGTTCATTAGAAAATAATTTATAAACTTTTCTGTTGCTATTGATCCATTTGGTTTTGCAAAAAGTCTTCTGCAGTACCTTTTTAGTTCTTGTATTTGCATATATTGGCTTTTTTCTACAAAGGTAAACTTATAGGCAAAAATAGCGTACACTTCCAAGAAAACCATTCCTACTAGCCATAAAAATGCTTACCTGTTCCTGTTGCCTGCGTTCTATATGTTTACGGAGGGCAAAGTTGACTCTGAATTTGTATTTGCAGCGTAAGTAATCCTCGGTAAACATAATATTTAGCTATGTAGGCAAATAGCTAGCAGGCGACAAACTAATAAATTCAACCTTTTGTCTTTACTATCTAATCCCAGTCACGTGTTGTTTAAAACCAAGCAAGCGTCACTGTTTTAATTAAAATTTATTTGAGAGTGTGAGGTGTCTTCTCCTGGTGATTCTGAAAAACTAGTGAGCAAAAAAGACATGGATACAAAAATTATTTTATTAAATAAAGTAACTGACCAGTTCTAAGTTCCTCTTCATTCAGAACAAATCGGTAAATGTACACCACAAGACAGCTATAATGATAGAAAACGACCTCCGTATGTCACTTTAACATCCTTTGTTGTCATTTTCTCGGCTGTATAACTGCATTGTGACGCTTGCCGGACGTTCGCTGATGAAGCTATGCATGCTATCTTTCCAAGCTTGCCTGTATATGGGTAAAAGTTGTATTCCTGGATAAGTATTTGTCGCCATGATGTTTATAAAAATCGACGGCAATTATTTGGAGAATATGTGAAATTACGTTCTCAAGTGAACACTTATAATCTTCAGAATTATTTGCTTAATTCTTGTGTTTGCGTAGTGTCTTTTTGAGACCGTCTCATACAGAGTTCATGCAAATAAATATTCTGCTTTGCACGTTTCAGAGAACCGCAACTTAATTTTCAGCTGTGTAGCAATTAATAGTGTTGTCTAGCACTGGGGCATCACGCTGCAGACATGTAGCATCATGTCCCACCAAGACACATTATCCTGACACCATGCTGACCAGTCGTAATACTAACCTCTTCATACTGAGCGCCAAGCAAGGCAACTGTTTGTACCATTTTTATGAGGTTTTGGTGTGAGTCGGCCATGGTTCCAACTCGCGATCTCCAGACTCCGAAGCGGACGCTCTAACCACTTTGGCCACATGAGCGGTCTTATTATGCAATAACGCATATCACTGCATAGAAGACTCAAAAAATGTGATTAAAATCATTGCTGACTTCCTAAGTACGTGTCAATCACAGTGCATATACCAGTTTTGTCTCAAATAATTCGATTTGCAGAAGAGGCACAAGATAAAGCAATGATTTGGATGCAGCAACAGCCAATACATTATGATGCGTCATAAATTATACTCAAGTGGCTATGCATCAATGTAAAGAAATTCAAACTTCGAATAAAACATCATATTCATCCATCTAAACCTCACATTAATGCCAATAATGTCATCAAATACATAAAACAGTCATTTCTTGCCAATTATGGCTAGCCATGTGGCGTTTTTGTCCTCAATGAAGAAAGTAAATCTTTTGCTTCTTTTTCTTTTGGAGAACTGTTCCCAACAACGTAAATCAACAAGAACCATCACGGTTGCTGAGTGTAAACTATAAACTAGCTCTGAACAACGAGATCCCGATGTAAAATAGGTCTGTGGGAATCCATCTTCACCATGATCCTCCATTGACTAGTATTTCCGAAAAAGAGTTGATAAAGAGTACCGTCAAAAGTAGTATTTAATATTTCCATTTTCTGGAAGCAAGCTTGATTGTTTCCCTGTACTGATTCAATATGTATTATAAATGCTTTAAAAAAAGAAACGTAATCCATGAAAAGAATAATATATGAGATTGTCTTAGGTTTATAGCGGTATTCGACTTCTAATTTGACAGATACGGAAGCCATTGCAGCATCCAATGAAAATACCTTACAAATTTAATAATAAAATTTGTAAAATGTTCAGTCCTTTTTCGAGTAACATTACATTGGTTTAGAGACATCAGTTTCCAAAATCAATAGTTTTTTTTAGGGGGAGGGTTAAGGGGCCACCCTTTACAGGCAATCCTTTCGACAGTTTCAATGAAGTATACCTACCTTATAGGCAATCCACTCTACAGTTTCAATGAAGTATACCTACCTTACAGGCAATCCACTCGAGAGTTACAATGAAGTATACATATCTCCAGGATTGAAAATGTGACAGGATACTGTTTCTAAAAGTCTTGATTCATACTGACCAAACCTTTTACACTTAGACTTGGAAATAATAAAGAAACAATTTGTTATACCTTCATGGGCATGGCACCCATATTGGCTGGTATAGGTATGCTCAGTTGAATTCAATACGTAAGGAACAAATCACAATTCTGGTCCAGTTATTATGACCTCATCTTGAACCTTTTGATTTACAATTGTTGGCTTAGGTTTAAGAATGTCGGTGTAATAGTGAATTTTGACCCGCGTTGAAAACATGGCCTGATCAAAATTAAGCTTTCAGAACTGGATTCAATAGATGTCTATCAATTGACTTGATTCTGAGACAATTTTCAAAGGATCGTTAATATAACTATTCGTTCTGAATTAATAACCGCTTTCCATTCAATGCTCGATTAAATGCATCAATTATCAGCCATATCCGCCATGTACCTTAGTCAATTTATCATAGTGTTTATTATAATAAATTAACATAGATTTTAATGTTACCATTTAAACAGATGAATATCTGGTAATATAACTTAGACTACGTCATGCCATGAAAGCTAAAAATAATTTTATATCTCTATATTTAAGTCTTGACATCTGGTTCTCTTTTCATTTACCCGGTTAGCACGTAGACATAGGTAAATATACTCCACCAAACATGTAACCAAGTTTTCAAATTTCGCCCGCATACCACGTGGCCATTTAATTACATAAATGCAATCTAATCAACCAATGTTTCTTGTAACGCACCATTTTGTCGTCAGTTATTTTATAGCTTTAAAACTTGTACACAAGCGATGTATATTTTGTAAAATGTATTATTAATACCAAAATACTGTTTAATTAATTAGGCAAAATGTTTAAACTAATATAGCGTACAAAATCTGACGAATTTTCAACACGGGTACATGTCTGCATTTGTGGGATACATTTGTGTATACAGTAGAGCCCTTCATACACACTCTCTTGTTATTAGCCCACTTTAGAGCCCTTCATACACACTCTCTTGTTATTAGACCACTTTTGTCAGAAACAAATAGTTTGATCTTATTTATTATGGTATGTTTAATTCAGTGTTGACACCCCCCCTGTGCCCCCAAAAAGATCACTTTATTTCAGTCTTGTTTAATACATTATAGCTAAATTGAACGTTATTGTTCAGAACACTTAAAATGAACACATTAGTTACTGATATAAGTGTCTCAAGCAACAAAGACTTAGTTTCTTGGTGTCAAAAAAGCATGATATCAAAATGTGAGAAGACTACAGTTCATCTCTTCATCGGGTGCGAATAAAAAATAAAAATGATACAAATTGGCGTCTTATTTTTAAGTTGAAATCAAAGTTATCTATTGAAATATTACAGTAGAAATTACGTTTAAAAATTATTCTTAAAGTAAAGAACAGTAATATTTCCAAAACATATATTGTGTAACATTTATATATTATATGAAAATGGTAAGACATGAAAGTGCTTCAACTATAGCACACAGAAATAGCCACAAAATCTACATCCTACGTCATGTCGTTTAACACAGAAAACTCAATTTTGAGACCATCCGGCTATTAAGACCATCTTCTGTCAGATCGCAAGTGCCTATTTGCATTCACTACCAAGCGAACGTTTCGTTTGCTTTGTGCTGTTTTAAACGCATTAGTTTTGTCACCGAGAAATACAGAGAATGTACATGGAGTGATTCAAATATACATAGCTTACTAATTAAAGTCAGATTTTTGTTGGGGTTTATTGATAAATTTAAATTTCTACAAATTGTAGTTATTTCAAAAGAACGAATCTGTAACTGGAATTGGAATTGTGTAACTGGAAAGAAATAGTTGAGATAAGTATTGTTGGAAGTAATCAACAGCATTTGTGTCTTATTTTACACTTCAGCTTATCCATTTACAATTTGATGTCATTGGGAAAGAAAAAAAGTTTCTAACTGTTCATCCGATCAGATAGATGTACACAGAACATTGCTTTATTCGCGATATTAACGACATTAATGACGGCGTATCTTTAATGACTATTTTACATTAATGAAACACATAGAATAGATGACGAGCCATAACATTTTTATTGCTTTCATGATTGTTTCGTGGAAGAAGCTTTTCTGTCACTATCAATTATAGTCTTATGCTCTAAACCCGTGAGACAGTTCACAGAACTGCCAGAAGAAAGTTTGGGTGACTGATAGTTCACTTTTGCTCAAAAAGATCAAATTAGTCTATGGTACGTGGCGAAAACAAAATTCTGCATAAACCAATTTACCTGCTGTCCTTGGCCAGATAGTGACCGACATCTTAATGACTTTTTTGGTGTCGTTTAAATCACTAATGGTCACAGGAAGACGAGTTAGACTTCCGATCACCTTTGGCCTCGGTCATTTCACCAACACGCAGAGTATTTTGTTTTGTTTTGTTTTCTATCTAGTTCAAGCGTTTTGACAATCTAAAGCACATATTTGATTTTATGCTTTCAGACATTCTATAGGAGCTGATCCAATTTAACAAATTGCAGCTACAATGCAAAAGAAAAATCTGACACTTTGCGCTTGCCGGACTATGTATGATCGTCTTATGATGAAAATTTACATTTGATAGAATGATGTAACCGGTAAAAAAAATGGACTGTCCTGGGTGTCATACCTTTCCTGTAGTAATTAAAAATATTTCCCTGAAACTAAGAACTCCAGAAGTTAGATATTGTACGTGAAGTTCAAATGAAATGGACTTTGAAAAGAAATATTCGCTAGGTGATACTGAAGGCCATTTGAACATGCGTTCATTTAAAAATATTCCTCATGAAAGGGATCAATAACTGAATTTGCGAGTTCTCGAGTAAGAGAGTTCTTCAGTTCATTCAAAGAACTCTTCAAGATAATGTCTCCGCTACTAGGGCCAATCATTCAAATCTATCTGAGCAGTGCTTTCAGCACATATTTCTTGTAAATGCGAAATTCCTCCAATTTTACGGAAGATATTTTAAATCTTAGTCATTGAAAACAAATATTTATAAATTCTATGGAAATACAGCTCACATAATAAGATACATTGTGCATATCGTTTCATTCGATTTGTATTAGATATAGAATACCACACAGAGAATTTTGATCATTTTGTACAGAATCTATGGATTCAAACCCTTATATAATATTTTCTTCATTAGGTAAAAGAATTTAAAAAATCGGCACAAAATGTATGATTTCCTGCAATTCTGTAATATAATAATTTCTGATATTTGTATTTATTTTGGAAAACACTATCACTTAATATCTAAAGGTAACGAGCACAATCACATGTTTGTTCAAAATATTTTAGTTATGCAATTTATAAATTATAAAAGTACTTGCTCAACCTCTCGAAACATCGATACAATCTTCATTGAAGGAATGAACCAGATGTGTTTTAACTTCTCTTTCACATATATGTGAGACCATTCTGGGATAGATGAGCTCAGAATAATTACAATAAATACCCGAGTTGTTTTCAGACACGCCGACGGCGGGTATGGAACTCACAACTATTACCAGAAGTCTGTGATATGGCGGTGGCGGTGGTGATTGTGTTTTACGGCCTGTCAACATCCAGTGTCATTTGAGCCTAGCAGTCTCGAAGCAGATTGAGATAATTGATGATGGTCATTCCGGGGTTCGAATCAACGCTGGTCTGTGACTCGGTAGCGCCGCGCGCCCCGCGCTAACTACTCACCTTGCGAGGCGTCCTCCTCCACCACCACCCCTCCTCCGACTGGCAGTGCACAAACTATTGGACCAATGATGAATTGTGGCCGATACCTGCTGTTTCGCATTATCACATTGAGTAAGAACCAAACAAAATATCATGACAACGCGAAAACAAAAATAGTGCCAGAACCTGATAAAATTAGGGCCACATTACGACAGTGTTATTTTGCAGCCGTGACGATTTGAATGTGTCGGGTTGATGCTTTGCACGTTGTTGGATTGTTGATTTATTGTGTTAAAACTCATCGCTTTGGCGCTTTGATTTTATCACGTTGTCGTTTTGTCATGTCGTTGTTGCTTTGTGGCTTAACAGTGTTGACGCATTTTTGCTTTGTTGCAATGGCGATTGTGTCGCGTTGTCTTTGTTGACATTCATATTTCATGCGTCCGTGAAGGTTAAAGAAAAGCTATATTACATTGCACTTCCCTGTATTAATAACCAGCAAATATACTCCGTTTCATGTAATTTCTTGGCTGAAACAGACGTTATTTGTTTCGTGTTGGGTTAGAGGTCGTTTGAGGTCATCCTAGGGACCATAATTCGAATGTTTGTCAATAACTGCTATTCGGACTACTTCGGCTATTTACGAAACAGGGTTGACGGAGAAATTGTAAATTATCAAAATATTACTTTCATTATTATCATAAATCACGCAGTCAATCCAATCGTACAAATAGCCAAAATGCTCCGAACAAGTTGGGTTCACACTGAACAAAATGTACGATTCTTCTGTAAATCCGAGACATAATTTAATCTCGCAGAAATAGCCGAGGCAGTTCCGAATGCCCAACAAAGCCCATGTTCCTACTCAACGAAATGGAACGACAAAGGGACAAAATAAAAATAACTATATTGCTTTGTGGCCCTAGTTTTGTCTATTAAATACGACATTTAGATCTGTTATCGCTTTGTCGCAATGGAACTTTGTTGCTTTGTGGATGTTTTAGTGCGACATTGCAGAAAATGTCCACTGTACGGTGAGTATTGAACTTGACTGCCAGGATTCTTGAAATAACTGAGCAAATCTAAAGGAGTAGTACTTGTAGCATAACCTAACGGCCTTGTAATGAACTAAAGTAATTTCGGTCACGCTACACTATATTTTATTCAACATTTGGTGACATATATGTGATGTTAAAAGCTATCTCAGATTATGTTAATGAATACAAATTTAAGGAATTGAATTTATGCTGTTGCATCTGCATGCATTTGCTCTTTCTGGATATAGATCTGAAGCATTAAGGTGAAGAAGTTCGTCGAGCCATGAAAATGTGGGTGCGTTAAAGTGAAGTGTGGGTGCATTAAAGTGAAGTGTGGGTGCGTTAAAGTGCTTGTAAACCTCAAGAAAAATGCTAATCCATGCTAACACAAACGTTACATGCAAGCACTGTTTAAAACATTAAAGGGAAACGATGGCATTCTACAGATTATTTTAAAACTCTTCTTAAGTGCAATGAGACGAAGGCACGGAAAATTTCTTTTCTGTCTCGTATACATTAAAAAAAAGCTTTCAGAAAAGCTCTTTTTTTATAGAAATGCATAATGTATAAAACACGTTTTTTGTGTCATTTGTGTGTGCGTACTACAGGGAAGGATGTTGTAGGCCTTGCTCACAAATATCGTTGCTTGACAGACGTCAACAACTGTTTTCACGGTACGGTAGTTTTAAACTCATTTTCACTTAAGGTGAAGTATTAAAGTAAAATATAAAGGTATGAAGGCGGTGAATAGAGTAGCTTACTCGTATCTGTCCGTCCTGTACTTATGTAAGTCCCAAATCTTGCATACGAGATATTTCAAAGATGTTTGGATCTAAATCATACTTATGCAACAGGTACCGCATGCTATTTTTTTCTGCTTTGAAGAAGGGGCTTGCAACTTTATCTTAATGGTTAAATGTCTTTCAAAACACTGGTTCAGTGATTGCTTTTTTGTTCATTAATTGGGATTTAAGTACCTTAATGTAAATTTCTAACTTTTTATGCTATTTGTTCAAGATTAAAATGTATCATCAATTAGCATATCTCACTTAAATCCTTAAGAAAAACCCTGTTTTGTGCAGATACGGTATGAAATGCATTAACTGATTTTAAGTGGAATCCCAAACGATGAATTTCGGAACCTGTCTTTGCTGTAAATGTTATGGAATAGTTATATTTGGCATCTCTGTCATATAGAACTTTAATCATAAGGCGTTCATGGTAAGAAGCAAAACAAACAGGTGTAAAATAGTCACAGTTAAGGGACGAGTATACATGACGAGTATACATGACGAAAAGAATATTCAGTGATTTTACTTTTCTTAATAAAGGAAAGTTACTCCAACTGACTTGGAAAATTGTATGTCTATTAATATGTGAGATTAAGAGACTATGTTGGGGTTTGCACCGAAAACAGGAAATCCTTTACATTATTTGACTCCCCATGAGGTATAACGTAATCCCGCTACTGGGGATTTCCTTGTCTTGGTACAAACACTGACATAGATTATTTTTCTCACCCAATATTTTCCAGTTGAATTAAAATAACCCTGCACTTTTGCAATTTAGATACCATCTTCATAACACAGAATTCATCAGATACCGTTATCACTTCTCACTCTATATATTAAAGTCACCAGAATTTGTAATCTTTCTTCAAAATCTTAATAATTATCTGATTAGAATCTAATTAGAATATAACTATATAAGCCTTATTTAGAAAGAAAAAAAGTCAAGAAAAAAGGTATAACTGTTTGGTGTTGGAATTATTGCGAAACGATTATCTCGAGCCACGTGCTATTGAGTTTCAAATTGCTACGCATTATACGAATGCGTTAATGTGGGCAATGGGGCGATCTGTCGGATCTAAATAAACAAGTTCTAAGCATGAAAAAAGAGAAACATAAAACCATTTGATATTATTACTGTATTATCACATTTAATCGATGGATGTCGTATGAAAACAACAATAAATTATATCTTTTCTACGGATAACTTTTAGCTTTCATCAGTTATAATTTGGAAAAGTCCTTTGGTACGCAACTCTGCGACATATTACTATACTGGGTATAGACTACTGTATAGTTCTATAACAACTAGATTTTAAAATCATCATATTTTTGGAGATTATTATTTGCATTCCTGGAAATATGGCAAGTGCTGTTATTACTGGTACAATGATACGATGATTGGAAATCTTGTAGAATAGCGTGTAGACTAGAGAACTACTCCTGTAAGTGCTGGAATGTTCATTTGTTTACAATGTTTGATTGAACTGGGGCTGTTTAGGCATGTTTGAAAAAATTTGAAGAACGCAGGTCTGATATAACACATTTCTAGTTGTTGCTGTCTTTGAAGTCGCAATTGAGAGAGTTTTAATTTATGTAGCCAGTGATGCGTGTGTGTGCATGGAACAGTGTTTTCTGTTATAGTCGTTCCATCGCTAATTTTATCGTATATGTAGCAAAGTAAATTTTCAGGTCAGCGTCATTAAATGTAGCTAACACACGAAGTATTTAAAACTAATTAGGAACTTTAACTACATTTAATAACGCTGACCTAAAAATTTACTGAGTTAGCCCTACATATAGGATAAAATGTACTATGTTGTGTGGTATGAACTAGAATAATACCAAATAGATCGACTTTGTGTGTATGTGTGTATCTCTCATAATGATTTTATGGTGTGTTATCAAAGTTGGAGACACTTCAAGTAGTTATATGGGTGTTCTTTTTTAAAGTAGTTTCTAGCGCATGAACGCGTGAACACCATAGCTAAGACGACCTGTTTGAGACAACCAGACTGGAATATGAAAATGTTAGCCAAACAGCTAGATTTCTATGAACCATTAGTGAGAAAGTGTTTTCTCTTCTTAGTGATCGAAACTGGAATAGGGAAACGTCTATATGTATTTCACGTATAGTATAAAATGTACATAAAACCATATGCACAAAAGTTTGAGTTTTCCCATAAAGCAACAGTAAAAAGATAAATTTGACTATTGTGATTACAAGTAATTTTGTCACATTTCTTGCCAAATATATAGACAGGAAAAGAAATATATGAGAATTGTGACATAATGTTTCTTGTTTTCTTACTATTGTTATTAATATCAAAAAAATGTTGACAAAGCCATATGACTTGATGACATTATATAGTCCTCCTACAACTAGTTCTGCAACATCCGTACCTAGATGGCTGATAGCTACTTCTTTACACTGAATAACTAAATTAGGTTCAATACTGTTGTCAACATTTAGGTGGAGGGGATAGGCGGTTGTTTGTCCTGCACTTTGTGAAATCGTTTGATTTCTAAGTTATTATCGTATATCAGTGTGCGAAATAAAGTCAAAGTTCAAATGACTGTAACGTTCTTTTTTATCCCGATCGAAACTGCACTTCCAACACAAACAAAATACCTAACAAGATTATGCAGATTAAAGCAGTTATTATTATGCATCACGATAAAATTGTGGTTCATTCCCAGTACAAACAAATTTTATCCACACGTAATGATTCTAATTAGGAATTCATGTTCCAAAGATAATAAAACGGTCATTTACATGATTTTGTCATTTTTCAAAAAGCTGAATAATGCTGGAATAGCTTCTTTAGCGAGGAAAGTTCCACCATTGTTTTACAAATATCCATGAATTTTGCTTCAGCTAATTGCCATACGTCTATATGTGTCCCTTGTTTTATATATTCTTTAAAAAGAAGCGTATTCAGTAAACACTTTTTTTCTGGTGTCAGCAGCAAAATCGAATATTCACTTATCAGAGCTTGTAAACAGTTTGTTTGAAAATATCCAAATCTGTTGTTTATATAACCATATTACTAAATTAAATGTGCCATTTTTAAAAATAAGATTTATATCTACAACAATTCTGGTTTCTGCCCCCCCCTCCACCTCCCAGAAAAAGAAAAATTATAAGCAAGGAAAATATCAGCTTAATAAATGGTCAACTTCAGGATCTAGTTGGTGATTTTAATAATGGGCAAATACAACTACCTGTTTAGTATTTTATTTGTGTATGCCATTCTGTGGTTTCAATAGTTTTCATGCAGTCTTCGAGAAGAGAACAAAGTTATAGTTGATATAAAGGATAATGGTACAAGTGAAACAACTTTATTGCGAAGCGCTCATATATATATGATTATTTATTCTAAGGATCATTTAGTAAACAGCTTATTAAGTAGCCAGTTAGTTAATGATTGTGGGGTTTTATTTTCACATTATGTTATTATCTTTAGTGAACATATTTCCTTGAAGTTATATGGTGTACTGATTCCTGATTGACTGGCTGCTTAAAAGTCAGTGTAGGACCTGACCTTGTTTACGAGTTAGAATGTTTTGGAAATGAATTTATGATTCATCTTGTTCCTAATATATAAGGGTTGTGTACCTGAGAATTATGCATTCCTATCTTAAATATCAGACTTAGTCTAATCGTACTTAGTTTTCTCCAGTTATAATTAGAGAGTGATTTATTTCAATTCTTTACTCGAATTGCAAAGTTCTCATAGGCTCTAGGATAAACTCACTATTCTGGGATTATTGTTCATTCATTTAACGACATTCTGAGTTACATTATTGTGAAACATCAAGACTGTTGGCACATTAGTACATTCAGGAGTGGAATTTATTCGGAATATCACCGGTACTCATTTGGAATACTCGATCCTTTTGAACTTGTGATATAACGTTTATGACTATTTGGAATTGTTCTAAAATTTCACTGTTTTACGGAAATAAATTATTTGTTGAATTTTAGAAAATGTGTCAGTTTTCATTCATTTCTGTTATTTTATTAAAAATTAAAGAGTAGTTACAGAAAAATGGGAGTTGGTTGGGAATACAAATTTCTTTAAAATAATTCAGAGAAATTACAATCGGTTTTGAAATTTAAAATTACCTTCTTTTTGGAGTTTACACAGTCCCATGTAATTTAATTTCACATATTTAAAAAAGTTTATTGAATCTAACAAGCTTTCACAGTATCATCTATAGTGGCGAACATTGTTTGAAATCCACACAGGAAGTGTTAGATTCCTTGAAAAAGGAAGAGTTGCTTGCGGATGCCAGACATTATGAACTTTATGCATCAAAGAAGCCAGCAATAAAGAATTTTTTTGTTGCAATATTTAGTGGAAAAGGATACTCCTTATGAAAGTGCTTTGGGTTTGGTTAGTAACCCTTCTTTGGTTCGGACAGGATATTAAGAGAATTGCAGTTAAAAATCAGATGGAATTAGAGTTAAGAGAGCTTCAGGTTCAGGATGAAATAGCACAAATACAAAAAGAAGATAGAATCCAAAATCAGAACACCAGGGAAATTATTTCGCAATCGAAAGGAAATATTTGTCTTTAATACTGGCTTACTAACACTCTGAAGTTTATATTAGATCAGTTCTTTCTATGATTCTTGTATTCAATGATCACAACCCACTCAATTTCATTAACAAAGTCAAAACAAAAATTCAGGGATTGTTAAGGTGGAGTATGTTGTTGACACCAGACACATAAAGGGAAAATAATTGCAGATGCACGTTCACGTGTATATAATTAATATATTCCTTGTTTATGTGCATATATTGAGAAATTCATCAGACAGCTACCTATGTAAATTTAATTATATGAATATTTGACTACTATGTAAAAGAAGCCTTTATTGTATAAATCCTTCTTTTTCTTTCTGAGTGGAGGTGTGATGAATACTCGTATCATGTGTTAATTATTATGATCATAGATTGTAAGGGTCATTTAATAAACAAGGTATTAAATTGATATTTTTCATGATTGTGAGTTTGTACTTTAAGATAAAGTTTTTTGTTTAATAAACATTCAGTGAAGAACTTTTCCTTGTTTACGAACTAAAATGTTCTGGAAATGATCTTATGACCCTCATCAGTAGTTTACATGGGAATTATGTATTCCTATCTTAAACATCAGTCTTAAGGGAATCATATTTAACTGTGTTTAGTTAAAATTTGAGAGGACCACAAAGTGCTCACAGATTCAATGATAGAATTACTAGTTTGGGGATTACTGTGTATTCATTTAAAGACATTCTGGATTATATTAGTGTGAAACAGCAAGACTGATGTCACATAAGCAAATTCAAGACCGTTGACAGATCAAGACATTCAAGATTGTAACTCATTCGGAACACCACTGGAATTCATTTGGAATGCTCGATACTTTTTGGCTTATGATAGACCTTTCGAGATTATTTGGGACTCAATCTAAACACTAAAAGTTATTTTAAATGTTCACTTTTTTTTAGAGAAAAAAGATATATTTTGAATTTTGCAAAACAAGTTGATTCTTGCACTTTTCTGTTGCTCAGTTTAAAACCATAGATTAGTAACAATGTAAATTACAAATTCATTCCCAACTGGGTTTATCCTGTGCAGAAAAAAAAAAGAACCAGCACTGCCACGATTTTTGCCGTTGTCACAAAGAAAAAAGTCGACTCGCCTAGGCAATTATGGGATAAGGTACATACACGTGTTTTATTTATTCTATATAATTGTATTTTCTTGTGGGTGTGTGGGGGGGGGGGTGAGTGAGTGTTTGTGTGTGTGTGTGTGATTTTAATCACTTTGGATTAGGCGGTATATCTAAGTATAATTATTTCTAATAGATGGAGATGGATATCAAAGAGATGACAGGCATTTTCCAAGTAGTTTTATTTTCAGTTACTTCATTTAGATAAATCTAGAGGTAAAGTTTGAGAATATATGTGTTCTTCTGCAGTTGATTTTATAAGAGAGAATAACATACTGGAAAAGTACAAATTCCAAATTATAATTATTTAATAATCACAGCATTATTATCAAGAAATGAAGAAAACCTGATCTCTTACTCTGTCCACATATTAAATGTAATGAAAACATTTGCTAAAAAATCTCAGCACAATCAAATTTCCGATCCCGCATGATAGTTTGAAATGAAATGAACAGACCAGTAGTTCAAATTTCATCTGCTATTTTGTCAGGAAAAATTTACAACCGTTATTTAATTTCCTTGCTAAAACCTCTTCCCACACTCTCAATGTAGGACTCGAATCGAAACGTAAGTGCTCGTACATACTGGATCAGTAACTTGACTGCACCTATCCCTTCGGAACTGGTGGAATTTAATGCGGGACGTTTCTGGGAAAAGAGTAAATAGACCATCGATTGCAACAAATAGCTGCCTTTGTTCGTTCGCCCACTAATTTACATCGGCATGTATCAAGTTGTTTACGTCTGAAATAATGGTTGAGCCTTGAGGAACAAGTTCAAGAGAAAATTACATAGAGTAAATCAACACCTATGTGTATTTCCTTTACTTTACTTTGAAAATTAAATGGTTAACTCTGTATCATTCCTGTAATCAGTGATATTCACTATAGTTCAGAAGATGGTACTTTCTTTTTTGTTTTTCTTGTAGACGTGACCATCCTCCTATAATTTCCACTTTGACACCAGACGTTTTGAAATTGTAACCAAATAAAATAATTGGTAGTGGATACAAAGTCATTGCCAGTGGACACAAAATCATTGCCAGTGAATACAATATAATTGCCAGTGTATAAAAAAATGCCAGTGGATACAAAAACCATTGCCAGTGGATTCTTCATGGTGGATCATATCTACCAAAGTATTTCTGATATTGGTAGTGTTGACTTCATTCAATAATATACGTTACCTTGGCAATGACATCGGCAATTTTATTGAATCTTTGATAATATTAAAGCGGTGGTTGTACTAACGGCATAAATCACACCCTCCCCTCACACAAATATCAGAAAATGACCGTCCATAACAATTTATTCATCATTTTGGTTGATTTAATATATTAAAATGTGTATTATTATTATTATTATTATTATTATTATTATCATTATTATTTTTATTATTATTATTATTATTATTATTATTATTGGTGTTTTTGTTATTGTTATTGTTATTTGCCACGACTAAAACTCCAATCGTTATAGCTTTTTTTGAGAAAAAAAGCATTTTACGGTTTACCTACTTGTTACTCCATCTGAAGTTTCGTGAAATACTCATAAATCTATCTTTTTATGCTCTACATTCATATTTTCACGGCTTTTAATTTTCCTGAAATTTATATTTTCGTGAATATTTGAATTCGCCCATGTGCTGGACGTCTTTTGACTTAAAAGGCAGAAGCAACCACAACATTCACAAAAAATAATGTCTCATTGGCTTTCTTTGATTTAAAACATACATTTCTTGTAATGTGGAGAAAAAAACAAACAAGTAGAATGATTATAGAAACCACCAAAGTCAATCTTAGACATCAAGACTTACAGTTTAATCAAATCTGAAATTTCTGCGTTAATAGGCAGAAATCTTTGAGATCCTTGATGGCCGTCACACAATAAAGCTGTTGAAAACTGACACAAAAGATAGGAAGCAGTCAAGCGAAGTCGACGAACGTGTATTCTAATGCAGAAATAGTCAAAATTTCCCGATTTTAACCCAAAAAATGCTATACACCAATTGAAAACGAGGAAAATTCTATTATTTTATCACTGAGTTGACAATCTAGCAGACGAAAATCTTCTACGTATGATAAGGTTTATTTGTTTTTTCTGCTTTTAATTGTGCCTTGATTGGTTTCTGACTTGGATTATTTTGGTTCAATACTCTGTTCAAATATCAGTTCATTTAAAGAGCCAGTAAAGACACAGTCACAAATGAAAAATGATAAAATGTGCAATTTTTTACTTTTTCTTTTTCAAGATTATCCATATATTAACAAGGAGTGGCCGAGTGGTCTAAAGCGCTATCCGTTACGGATCACTGCCATCTCACCTCTGTCTGTGTGGGTTCGAGTCTCGGATTCGGCTAATGTGGGTCTCGGATTCGGCTAATGTGGGTATGTGAGAAAGCTTGCCAGTAGCTTCTCGAGGGTCGGTTGTTCTTTCCGGGGTTTTCCCGGGTTCTTCCTCCACCATTAATACTGGACGCCATGTATAGCCTATCGTGTGCTGAAAAATGGCGTTAAACCCTACAACAAAGCAAAACAAGGAATTCACCTCTGAGAATAGAATGCAAAGGACATGTGTGCTAGGTAAGTAACAATTATTTTTAATGCACTGATAACATTTCGTGACATTTTTTCACACCGACATTACTGTACATAAGACTTATAACTCAA
Source organism: Sinohyriopsis cumingii (assembly GCA_028554795.2). NCBI lineage: Eukaryota > Metazoa > Mollusca > Bivalvia > Unionida > Unionidae > Sinohyriopsis > Sinohyriopsis cumingii. The sequence continues at coordinate 49,757,974 of CM068836.1, read as the reverse complement.
CTACAAAGTACTTTTAGCCAATTAGAAACTCGCAGAATGATTACCTGATGTTAAAAGATTTTCAGTTCAGACGGGTTTGTTTAAAGGACACCGTATACACAGTGTTACAGAATATTAGTGAATTTATTGACACTTTATTTATGTTCATGGAAGGTACAGTTAGTTACCACACCACCCCCAACAAAATTCATGTACGTGTATTTTACTATAACGCTTTCAAACTCAAGTCGTAAATCCCTTCCCCGGACATTCTGCGTAAGAAGCAAGAATATGTTTATACCCACTGTGTTAAGAAATAGTGGCAATATAATAAGGTAGAAGAAAAGGAGGATGACAATGGTATAACATATTGTACGCTAGAATAGTGACAGCTTTGCTAGAGTGAGCATTACTTCAAACATAGCAGCTGTCACTTTAGGAAACGTCCTAGGTCTTTGTCAAAACGAACAAATCTATTCATGTTGGTTTAATTAACGTTACAATTTCTATTTCGAATGACTTTACCTATAAATATTATTTTCTTTTATCAAAGAATCAATTCCCGTGCATTAAGTGCACTCGTAAAGCTACCATCAATAATAAGTCTGTCATTGTTCGAAATCGTAAAGCCATCATCAAGATATCATCTGTCATTTCCATGCAGTGTTTGTAATCATAAAGGCACCATCGATATTGGGCCATGTCATTGTTTCCACTCATAAAGGCATCATCAAGATAGGGTTTGTCACTGCAGTGAATTGTTTGCACTCGTAACGGCATCATCAAGACTGTGAGTCAGTTATGTGCATTTTTTGCAATCATAAAGGTAAAATCAATATTGGGATGTCATTGTTTGCACTCATAAAGGTACAATCAATATTGGACAGTCATTGTTTGCACTCATAAAGGTACAATCTATATTGGGCTGTCATTGGTTACACTCATAAAGGTACAATCAATATTGGGCTATCATTATTTACACTCATAAAGGTACAATCAATATTGGACAGTCATTGTTTGCACGCATAAAGTCATCATCAAGACTGTGTCTGTCAATTCCTTGCATTGTTTGCACTCATAAAGGCACCATCAAGATGGGGTCTGTCATTCTTTCTACTCATAAAGGCATCATCAAGATTGGGTATGTCATTAGTTCTTCTCATAAAATCATCATCAAGATTGGTTCTGTCATTCTTTCTACTCATAAAGGCAACATCAAGATTGGTTCTGTCATTCTTTCTACTCATTAAGGCATCGTAAAGATTGGGTCTGTAATTCTTTCTACTCATAAAGGCGTCATCAAGATTGGTTCTGCCATTCTTTCTGCTCATAACGGCATCATCAAGACTGGGTCTGTCAATCATGTATATTACTTGCACTTGTAAAGGTATCATCAAAACTCGGTCTCTCAGTTTCGTACATTATTTTTACTCGTAACAGAATCATAAAGATTGGGCCTGTCAGTTCCATACATTGTTTGCACTTGTATAGGCATCGTCAGGATTGGGTCTCGAAAAGATATCATCAAAAGTTGGTCTGTCAATTCCATGCACTTTTTTTCACTCGTAAAGGCATCATCAAAACGGGGTCTGTCAAGTACTGTAGATTAATGGCAAATTGTATATTAGATATCAGGAAAAGAACATTAAACATAAAATAATTCTTTGTATGATATGCGTACAAGTCACGCAGATCGGAATGAATTAGTCCATTCCATAAAATGTGCTAAATAAGACAACTGTATGCTCCAAGAGTAAATGATTACTATGACAAAAGTATCACAAACATTGGATCTGTCATTGCTTGCAGTCATAAAGATTGGATCGATCAATTCAGTCCATTGTTTGCATTTATATAGGCATCATCAATATTGAGTATGCCAATTTTGTTAATTGTTGGCACTTTTAAAGGCCTCCTAGAGACTGGGTTTATCAATTCCGTGTATTCTCTGCACTCATAACGGCATCATCAAAATTGGGTCTGTCAGTTCATGTATTGATTCCGTACCATGCTTGTACTTGTAAAGACACTGTCAAGACTGGGTCAGTCAGCTCCGTGTAGATTAAAATTATACTTTACATATCACAAAATGAACCTTAAACAAAAAAGACGATTTTTATGAGTTGCGTGCAAATTAATTAGATCGGAATAAATTTATCTAATACCATAAAAAGTGCTATATAAAATTCAACTGTAATCCAATGCACGTGTCAAGAAACGAGCCAATAGGTCATGCACCACACAGTCTTAAGTTAAAAAAAAAGCTCCTCTTGTTAGGTCAAGCACATTTGAACCTAAGCATGATTAAAATTTGTTAGGACAAATGTATTGTATATCGCTGTTACGATAAAGGTATTGTATATCGCTGGTAGGGCAAATATGTCGTATATCGCTGGTTGGACAAAGGTATCCTTAATCGATCTATAATGAAGATTCATTCCCAATAGAATTAATCGTGCTCTCAAAAATGTAACAGTGCCAGCACGATAAACATTAAAAGATACAATAAGGTGTTATAAAGGTGATGACTTTTGACAGGAGATAAAAATGTTCGATCTCCATTAATCACTTTATTGATGGAAACTTTTTTTAATATGTACACTAGCTAGTTAAAACATAAAGTACGCAATTAAACTATTGGTTTCTAACAATATATACATTTTTAAACTAATAACTGCTGATTTCAACACTGTTTGCATATTAATATTACCATCAGTTTTGAATCCCAACGACTGGTCCTTGGGCGAGATAAAACAAACATGGTTCTTAACTCGATTACGATACTATGGTGGTACCATTCATCCTAAAGCCAAGGACATTGTTTTATGTCGAGAATTTACAATATATTCTCTACATTTGTTTGACCGTACTGAACTTTCCTTTGTGTGACAATCAATACAAATCATGTTAATCTAATATACCGTCCAAGATGACTTCTCGATGAAGCTCCTGTCATAGGTTCACCGGCATTTTTCGAGCGTCTGGACAGTAAACAAACCAGCGTGCAATGGAACATACGGAACACTTGGGCACAAACAAAATCTCTGCCTCTGTCAAAATTCAACACAGTAACATATATTCATGAGAACTGTATCATTTACATACTCAAAGAAATTGTAGCATACAAGTTTTGAGTGTGCAAAAAGTTACATATTTATTTGATTTTTCTGTTTTTAATGAATATCTGTTCTTTGCAACAAAATCAGTTATCACATAGGATATTTTAATAAACATGCTCAATTGCATTCAGCATAAGTACAAAATGTCGGATTAAATTGATAGTAGCGTAGAAGCGCGTGTAGTTCTTAAAAACGCATGAGCAAGCAAATAAATATACGGGTTCAAGGGTGACTTTAACTTCTACTGCGACATATATTAAATTCATGTTCCCCCTTAATTGGCTTTCAAATGCCCTTTGTATTGTGTAATTAAATGTGAAATATACAGACTTATTGAACAAATAAGTTTCATAATTTGTTTCATTCCTATATATTTCACATGTGAAAAATATATTATTATATTTTCAGATGTGAAACTATAAGATTCCCCATCATGCCATGCGACCATGGATGGTGTGTTCCCACAAAAGTTGTACCTGCAGCAATATGTCGGGTATGAAGCTCGAAAAAAATATCCTCTATGATTTCAATATATTAATTATATGTAAAATTGTTTTAGTGAGGAATGAAAAGTATGCGTATTTTAATTCAATTTTTTTAATTTGACAGTTTATTACTAACAAATTTTAAATGTTATAAGATAAATTTTTATATTGAACAATTAAAAAGTGAAGATAAACCTAAATGAGCAAATAATATTTTCTCCTGAATCGCTGAATCATTTATTGTGAACACCATGACTTCACGCTTCCCGTCAAGTCCATATAATTTCCAGCGTTTTTTTAAACAAAAATTACTAGTACTGTCCGGTGCACATTTATTAAAGAAATCAATCTGGATAATGCATTTATAGCCATTCCTGTTGTCAGAAAGCTTTGAAATGTTTGGAAGTGTGTTTACGTTCCTGACTTTGATAGGACTTAATTATCTTCATACAACTGGCACATCTGAGAGAATAGGCGTTTTGCTTTCTGGGGTCACTAATGGAGCAAATACTCTATACGTTAAATCCTTCTGTATCCACTTGTTTTAACAGAAATTAGTTTTGTACGCACTTTCTCCCTTGCTGCCAGTTCAATAACTGTTTGATTGGTGCAATACACGCTGGTATATGTTATGTTCTTATAAGAGATGAGACGAAAAGCAAGAAGTAAAGCTTGGCTTACGATTATTCAGTTTCTATGGGAATTTTAGGTGATACAATCTTTCTCATCGAATTAAGCCACGCATTCTGATAACATTTCTGGCATGATGTGTCGATTCGTTTGTCAAAGACTGCGTTGAGGGATTAATTTGAAGTGAATTATATAAGTGTTTTAATATTAAACAGATTAAAGGGAACATTTTTGGACGCAACAAATCTGCGTTGCCGCTTGTTTAGAATTATACTATAACTTGAGCTATTTCATTTTAAGCGCCAAGTGTGCTTATCAAAAGAAATGTGTGTATTTATTTATACTCTTATAAGAAAATTTCGTGTTACAGTTTAAAGTAAAATGTATTATTTCAAAGAAATAGACACAGATCATGTATGTTGTTCATGAAATATCCCAACCAAAAAAAGCAAATGGTAAAGGTAACGATTATATTGTGATTTGTAGGATGAGTGCGAAGAAAAGACATCGGATTATTTCAGACCGATCCTATCCTTTCTAAACTAAATTACATAGTACATCAGCCTATTTATACACAACGAATAATGGAGTTTGAGTTTGTATCACTTGTCTACTCCATGTTAATATATTACTTCTTAAGATCCGTCAGGACGGACGATATTGATTAATATGATGTTATTACGACATGATACATTGAGTTCCATCCATCTGTACAAAGCTTCAATGAAAATCTCACTTTTCTAGGGCAGACTTTTTTGGTTCCTCTGTGGAATTATTCGTGCTTTTCATTATTTAGAGGCAACTTGAAATACTACGCAAATGAAAGTGTTCTTTTAAATTGAAATTTGTCTTAACATGTATCCCAAAACTCATGCCTCGTTGTATTCTTGTGTTTGCATTGCAAGACAAATGTACATTTTTTCAAAATAACCATACTCGTTACACTGCAGTTATTCCCATTTTCAAATAGTATGTCATCATAGGTTTACCCTATGCTTACTTGTAATGTCGCGTCTCCCCTCTTACTGCATACTTACGACCCAGATAATGTAAACCCATTATTTCTGTCCTTTTTGCCAAGGATGTAAAAAAAAAAAAATTGTCACGGAACTAATTGCTGTCATTTATAAGTTTGCATGTTAAACCAAAATGTTTAAAATCTGTGATTTCATTGACATTTCTCTAGTCTATTTTCATTTGCATGTTTTTGGAACGTTTGCCCTGTCTTGGTAAAAGTCCTATTTTTGTTTATTAAGTTCCTTTGTCTTTTTGATTTTATCATTCCTTTCGTGATGTCGGATAATCGTGTATACTTTTTGTATACTTTTTGAAAATTTCATACGTGCTACCCTTTACTTTAAACATTGTGTTTTACCATTTCTGCGTGTACGCTCAGTAACCACTCGTAGAAGGCAGTATCCACCAGTTTTCTATGCGATTACTTCAGATCTTATAAAAATAAAGGTTGTAATTAACATTGTCTGTGGATTTTACTTCCTAAGTTCAAGAAAAGCTTAATTTATCTTGACCACTCGAGAGATAAACTTATAAATCGTCATATTCATCATTGGGTTGAAATACAGCAAACGAATGTTACCTGTCTCTTCAGTTAAAATAAAGCATACAGGTGAAACCAAACTAAATCTGAAAAGTTCTATGAAAGCCCAAATGAATGAAAAGTTCCATAATTGTTCTGGTTCACCAAGAATCGTGACGATGTCAAAATGGCAGAACTACTTCAAGTAATTCCCAACAGTTCCAGAATAATATTAAAGTTCAAATAATGAGCACTTTCTGTTTCCACTGAACCGTCGAAACAAATGGTTTTCCTCTCGAATAATATATAACTAGAACATAAAACACGTCTGCAGACTTACAAATGGAACACACGAAACAATGATGATTCTAAAATCGGAATGAATCTGATTGCTCAGTTCTTTCCTTACAGACATCTTCTATTGCGGTTACATTTCACAATATACCCCACATGACGGCTCTTAAGACACAATTTGCCTCGAACTAGCCTGTTCATGTGATCAAGGCCAACCAATGAGAAGTTACTGAATTCTTCTAGAATCGTCTAAACCCCATCAGTCAATGATAAAATCAAGGATGTCATTTATTTGTATTGTTAAGATTATTATTAGTAATTGTCAACACATAAGTAAGCATCTATTTATAGATACCTATGTAACAGACTTAGGTCAGCTATGCAAAATTTAACAAAAGATATACTGTACAATTTACAGCCATGAATACAAAAACAACAATTAAATAACATCATGTACCAGGAGTATATATATACTTTATTCCCTTGCCCTCGTCACCTTGGATGCTCTTTCGGACAGTACATTATACTTTCAAAACAATTCCACTCCTTTGTAATGCAAGCTACCTCTCGTCGTTGAAAGTGCGAGATATAAACAACTTCTAAACATCAACATAATTGCAGTTTGTAATATTATACTAAGTTTTCTGTCATTGTATTGGCTAAAGAAATGTCACGTGATAAAGACTGTAATATTTACATACTGGACAATTACTTTCAGTCACCAATTCGATTTTTCAATATCCTTTCAGTCACGCTTTCTCCGAATCAGCTCCTTACGCCAGCAAAATTCCAACGCTTTTTCAGATCTAAATTTGCAACCGCTGATAAAATCTCCTGTCCAAAGTTCAAATACTGCAGTAGAATATTCCTTCTTGCGCTACAATACTCAACTATGGGTCCAAGCAAATATACTTTGCGATCAACTCTACCATCATAAATTACCTAAGTTTTGCTTCGACCTTCAGTGTGCAGAATCCGTCAGCGCTTATGTTATTCGGGGTCATGGGTACATGACGTAAGATCTGCGAATGTTCTTTTGAAATCTTGAAATGTGCAGAAACAAGAGAAATCAATGTCAAACATTAGGATATTTTCTCTGTAAAAGACACTGTAACTCTCATCAACTCCTGTGCGTGATTCTACACTGACTTAGTCATCATTATTGACTAAGGGTTGTCAATCCACTTATCTTCAGATCGACGATGAATCAAGTGGATCGACCATCCCCGGTCTGGGTAAGTAGATGGCAGTAGACAATGCCACTTACAAGAAAATAATTAATATTCTTTTCTAGTCTCGAATTCCTCCATGAGAATATTGCTGAATCACTATTACTGTTTTAAAACAAAAATATCCTAAACTCACTGGACCATAATGGTGATAGTTCAATGCTGTGTTTGAAATAAACGATAGAAATGAATTTTTTTTTAAATAAATCAAAAATATTCCTTCTTTTGAAAGGACTGAATGAACGTTACAAATATCATGAAGTCCGTGATCCCTCTGTCGATGTGTGTTCTGTCAAGTTGTTTATAATGGCTAAAGACAATTTGCCAAACTCAACATATTCCCTGCGTGTTTCTTTTAAAAAAAAGTTACTTAATTTCAGATACATTGACAAGAATGAAAAATAAATGCAATGTAAAAAATCTACTAGTGGTTTAAAAGGTTTCAAACAAGATCTATTAATGGAAATCACACAAACACGCACGCACGCACATACATGCATATATAATAAAAAGTGCATCATCTAGGTACTAATGCATGTATTGGTACGAGCCCCATAACATGACAATTTGTGGAATGTCTACTTGTCAAATGACCGAGTTTGCACTAAATCTGATAGAGTAACTTGTTTAATTACGTCGTTACGCATTATGACTTGCAATAGTAAATGGTTTCTGACAGATGAGAAGGTGCTTATGATAGATCCTGACGATAAACGAGATTCAGAGTTATTGGTTGATATGTGCCATTAAGTCAACAGGGTGTCTACAGTTGGTGACCGCAGGAATTTTGTCAGCTTAAGAAAGGAAGCAACTAATCTAATTTTACGTGCTTTCAGTGATAGACATTTTGAGACATCAGTTTGAAAGATCGTACAAAGTACAATTCGGTGATAAACATTTTAGAGATAATATGGAATATTTTGTAGGGGGGTGGTCTTTTTCTACAGCATGGTAAGCAAAGAAATGAAAACATTTTTTCTCTGAAAATGGTCCATTCACAGATGACGTACAAAGATAGATACTTTAAAACAGAACATAACAAATTATGAGTGAGACTTGAGTTTCATTTCCTTTAGACGGTTGCTACTAGGTTTTTGTGTCTGGAAGGTAAAGTATTTACATTCTAGACCAAAGAACTCAGTAATGCTTTTCTCATTATGGTGAACTTCTGCTTGTCATTTATGATATGAATACATTTACACGTTGATAATTTTCTTGATATTGGAAAAGTCATTTTCGGTACATCTTGAATTTTAAAATTCTTTTTATCAATCATTTCGTTTTTCGTTTACAAACTTTCATTTTATCTTTGTCCATCTTAAATGAATGGAGTTTTGACACTAACCCACAAAATTCTCTAATTGGTATATCGGTTATTTAAACATGCAGGAATGTTCCTATTCATCAGTGGTATGTTAAAAACTTCGTCCATGAAATAGTCTATTACTGTCGTGGAACTTGATGTGAACGTTCTTGCGGTTTTCTGTCGCAACATCGATACACAATGAATATATACTTAGTCATATGAAGTTTCATTCTACCATTCTAACTGTTTTTCGTACTATCCCTATATCCCTGCACATTTGGTTCGGAAACAAAAGCTTTGCTATTAGTGCACTGATAAACAATATGGATGCATTAATTTTAACTTATATAACTTTTTGAATCGATTCAGATTCAATTACAGATTATGATTTATGTAACAATTTAATATCTAGAATGCATCCAACATGTACTAATGTCTAAGCTACAGAGTACGACTAACGGGAATTGCTCGAATTATATTATATATCACATCAACATACTTGCTAAAGGAAGAATAGATCCACAGCTGTGGATAGGAGTTTAGATAATTAGATAATCGGATATTTTGCTTCCTGGTTTAGAATCAATTGCATTTTTTTAAATTGATGATATTTTAAAAGCAACATAAAGTGTTTGCTAAGAGTCTTAATTATCACGATGTTACGGTAAGCAATACGCTATTATTTTGAATTCAGTTCTTAAAATTAAATTGTTTAGTGTGATTTGAACCCATTTAAAACGGTTTTTTAATACGTTTTTGGTAGAAATATATGCGTAAATACGCTTATATGCTCCTTATCAAGAAATCTGCCGTCATAATTATTCACTAATGTCTTTCACAATTTTCGAATGTCTAATAATGTGCCTGACGAAAATGATTACTATAATAAGTGTGCGTAGTCCCACGTATTTTTTCAAATGTCGTATAAGATCAATCATAGTATATTTAAATCGATTATATTTATACTTAAAAAATTATGTTAGTATTATCATGCATACTCTTGTAGATAGCACATTCCCTTATGTCTGTTGTATATTTGTTCTCTCACTCACTTCCATATCTATAGATACCTTGTTGTTATCTCTTTCATCAACTAAATGGCTATTCTGACATTTAGTTGATGAAAGAGATAACAACAAGGTATCCGAAGATCACAGATAAACCATCCTGTACTTCTATTGTTTTGGAGTCACAATTTGTCCCAGTCTGAACAAGCTAACGTTCAAACAGCATTTAGACTGTGACATAGTCTACACATTTTGGGACAATTAACTCACCTACGAGTTTACGTCAACATGAACGCACAGATCGATTGATCGATACATAGATCGATCGAGAGACAAAGTGATGTTGACTAGCTTCTGTATATCGAACTCCCTGAAGACTGATATGTGATACATTGCTCTGTATATCGTACTCCCTGAAGACTGATATGTGATACATTGCTCTGTATATCGTACTCCCTGAAGACTGATATGTGATCCAACTATTATTAATTAATACCATAAAATATCTCTACAACAAAACTCTTACAAAAACAACCTAATATTGTTTACTCACTAGCATCTCTATATACCTTAGATATTTTACAGTATTAGTAAAAGTACGCTAAAATAAATGCTTGCCAATACATTAGGCCATTTAGGGTAATAAAGGCGTGATACGTCCAGAACGATTGCTGGATATATTTTCTAAAATAGCTTTAATCTAATTTTCTTATTTTCCTTGAAAGAACGGACTAAAAAAAACTATATGTTAATACAAGTGTTAGTCAACATATATCACGTCGTGATCAGAAATAAGGTCTTATTCTAATGTTCTGGTTTTCTTTCAAGGGAATAAAAACCACTGGCAAATGAAAGCACTAATCTTATTCATTAACTATAGAAAATTCGATGGCACGCCATCGCCGAATATCTGTATTGTGAAATTGTATCTAATTCAGAATGAAAGCAATTCGAAGTAGTGCAGGCGATTGAAAATTCCCACATCTACATCCTCGCCCATCAAACACCAGCCCCATCTCCACACCCTAACCCTGGACAGTTACCAAAAGGTCACACCCAAATATTAATTACATACTTGAAGTGTCTCCCTTGAATAACTTTGATTTAAGAAAACATATCTAATAGAATGTCCCTCTTCGTACCTTCTAGAGCACCATAACAAATTGTTTTCGTAATTCTACATTCCTGTCTTTCAACTTTTCAAAGATTAAAATCATTCCATCCTAAAGTACGACCAGTGACATGATTTACCTATTATGGTATGTTCACATATTTTTGTTATACCCTGTCAAACGCCTACCCCAAATGCGCAGCCTAAAATGCGTTACATGCATGTCATGTTTTGAGCGTTTAAAAACTGTTTCAAAGGATCATCAAATTCCTAATCAACATAAAAAGGGCAAATATGTATTTTTGACGCTATAAACACGCTCAAAGGTTTTAAGCAGGTGGGGGGGGGGGGGGGTTTAGGATTGCACTGATATTTGGAAACTTAACAGCCAA